>JAHZNF010002617.1:0-11577 GCA_027744215.1 Troglopedetes dispersus
CTGGAGGAATGGTGAAAGGGGATAGAAGAATCATGACGATTGGACCCCGAAGTACGTGTAACAGGGATGCTGTTTTGACTGTTGTTTCGGTTTGCCCCAGATATTGGAACTGAAGAGGAAGAAATTTTTCCACATGAAGGTCTTTCTCCACCACCGCATTCATCGGGAAGCATCCCCTCGTTGCCCGTGAGCATTCCGGAGTTTCGGAGAATTCTGTTGATAGAACTTATACTCGGAATGCTGGTAAAAATAAATAATGTTTTTAAAGCAAGACAATTGTGCGCAATTTAAAGTAAAGTAAAACTGAACTAGTGAGAAAGAAAAATTCAACTTACGAGTTTATATCGCACACCCGCTGAGAAAGAAGCAGTTCCCTGATTTCCCATGCGAACATGGCAGGGTTTTCTCCCTTGAGACGTAGGATTTTCTTTACGACATTCGGAGTTGCAACTTGCTACAAAAATAAACAACGTAAATCGTAAGACTTTATTAATTTTTGACCTTATATCTTTTTAAACAAAATTGTCAAGAGGTGAACTTTCAATATTTTTTACCATCATAATCACAATGATCACTGTAGAATAAAATTTCATTAGGAGACAATTTTAAACAAAAGGTTGGAGAGCACAAAAAAAATGAAGATCACTTTTACAGTTCTCTGAAAATTATAAATTATAACTTTACGAACCAAAGATACCTGTGTGGGGCATTGTGAGACTGCGTAGATCACAAAGTGTGAACTTTCTCCTCAGACCACTTGATAAAAAAAATTTCTGATTAATGTCACAAGTCACAACTGTGAATTGTGAACCTACGCCACTCAAGTCTCTACTGCACACTTGAGTTCCCCAGATCACTGCTATTATACTCTCACACCACTACCGAATAAAAAAAAATCGAGAAGGATGATGGAACGAAAGAAGCAAAACAAGTTCACCAACCATGTGTATAAGCGTTAATAATGCACAGCTTACAAATATGTATCGGTTCACACCGTCAGCGGGAGCGCCTTATATTTTTTTTTCGGACAACCCTTCTCTTGTTGTGAGCGACCCAACCCAGCTAATCATTATCGTATAATATATGACAAACAATGTAATGATCATCGTTCTATTATTTTTTTCTCGGGTTAGCCAAGCAAACAAACAAATAAAATAGTTTCCTCTATTTGGTATCTGTCAAGAATGGAAATGGAATCGGAAACTAAGTATCTGTCGACAAGTGATTATTTATCAGAACGATTCCAGCATGTAAGTAGAGAATTACATGACGGAAACCGTTTAAATAAATGGTATAAACCAGTAAATAAGGTCGACAGAGAGAAAAGATGAAAAGCCACACACATGTACATTCATGCACACATGAAGAGGCGATCATTGTGGATTATTAATGTGCCGGAATAGAATTAAATGGGAGCATCATCTCATGAAAAGGGTGATGAAACCTGTGTTTATCCACTATATGCACACACACTCATATAAAATGCAGCAGTAGTACTCTCTCGAGAGTGAGGGTAGTAGAGAGACACGCAAAGCAGGAAGGATCCATCCATCCCTCCTCTTCAATTTCAACGGAGGAACCCTGTCCGACTCACTTCTTCGGAGGTGACTGTTCCATGACCTCTTTTTACAAAGTATTATGCTGATCATGGTGAACTGGAGAAATGGGTAGAAGCATTGCTTTCATTTCGTGGTGGTGGTCTCTCTACACTTTTCTCTGCTAAGCTGTGCGTATTAGTAAAAGTTATGACACGTTAACGTGTGGTTTTTTTCTCCTGTTGTTGAGCCAGCCTACTCTGCATTCGTGCTGTGGCGCAACGGAGGTGGCTCTTAGTGTGAAGAGGAGCCAGTCCTGTTGGTTCTCAGTTTTCACAGTAGTGTAACCCGTAATAAGTTGCATCATTACTGCTACCACATTCTTCTGGAAAGGCAGACTTTTGAAATGGGAAATGAGTGGCTTGGCAAAAGTCAGAGAGGAAAGTGTCCCTTGGGACGACCCTATCTCTTCGCACCCGGTGCACAAATTAAATGGTGAAAAAAGCAGTGATGCGCAAGGAAGAGAGAAGAGCTCATCATTTCCCCCTTTTCATTCCATGCTCTACTGGATTCATTCATGGCTCGGGAGAGGCACACTTATATAGCAACAGTCTCTTGACAATTACTCCCTTTTGTCCGATTCTAATTAAATACTTGTCTCTGGTCCTTGACGATAAGCGAGCAAGTCAAACACCAAATAAGCCACAGGCTGACGGGAAAAAAAGGATTTTCTCTTGGAGGCACCGCTGCTCTCACTCACTTGTCAGGGTTTGGTGCGCTGCTGTTGAACTTTTTTTTGGCACCTTTCTGGAAAAAAAGAGTATTTCATTTCATTCTCTGAATTTTATTGACCTTTTTTTTCAATGACGTCATGCAGTCATCTCGTTCCATTCATTCCATGCTTTCTTGCTAGGATGGAGGAAGAGGATGAAAAGGATCCGCTCCAGGCTTTCATTCTTCAAGTGAAAATTCATGCATGGTTTTCTGCGATAAAGTGAAAGCAGTCAACTTTTGGTATCTAAAATTGTGAAATGAATACACATTATGAAAACTAATAAAACACATCCTGAATCTACGAGTTTTTCCTCTTATGAAAAAGTCTACCAAGGATATTACTCCAAGAAATGGTGAATAAACTTGGTTTGATATAGGTAACTTTCAATTTGAAATATTGGTGGTATTTCTGCCAAGTTATTGCTACGTCAAAAAAATTGTTCGCGTGTCCACACATATTTTGAGGCTTGCTGGACAAAGGATAAGTATGTACTGACACTATCTCATAGAATATTTCCGCTCAGACTGATTTTTATCATGTGCAAGATTTATGATCGAACATGAAAGCTTTTGGATGGCTATATTCATGGATTATTGGTAGAGAGGAACATTTTTCTGGAAAAGTAACCCTTTTCCGTTTAATCAACAGCCACTTTTTGGATCAAATTTCCTGTCCTAAAAAATTCATTCTCTGGTGACAGGAAAAACCCACTCAGTTTGCTGGCAGACTATGCATTTCAATATTCCTTCCCAGAAAGTGAGGTTGTCATCAATTTGCAATGCCCGGAAACTTGACACAGAAATCTCAAATTAGAATTTATGATGCTTAAGCACAAGCCAGCAGAACTCAGTCTAGAAAATTATACTGGATGGACATCATTCACATGCACACACGGTAATGAGAATGTGACCCTTCTGCTTTTGAAAGAAATACAGTTTGAGGAGAGATTGGTTACATAATAATGCATTTCACAATAGGTTTGGCTTGACTGTCCGTAGTGTATGTGTGTGCGAACTGTAGATAATGATTCCGTAGGGACTCAAGGGATAATTTTTCGTTTACTTCATTCTGCTTATGCAAAGGGTGCATAGTAGTTGAGGGCACAGTCAGCGTAGCGTATCTTTTTCCAGTCGAGAGCCAGTAAATGATTGCACAGTGCAAAAGAAGGGAAAGGGTTACTACTTATAAAAGTGAGAGAATACCCGTAAGAGAACCCAAGTAAAATTTGGGGAGAAGTGAGATAAGATGAAAGACGAAAATTGTGAGCTTTCAAAAGCACAATAAGTTTCCGTGATTGGATTTTCCTATCGCTCTTTATTATAAAACGTACGGAATTCAAATTGAAAGAATTCTAAAAGTAATTATGGTGGTGTAATGAATTATTGATTACATCATTAAATTATTGGGTTAAAATAAATTAGCTAAAGGTATCAGTATTAACTTCCCCTGCATCTCCCCAGCAGTCTGTTGATGGGACTGCAAAATACTGTATTCAGAATTCCATTAACAAAGTTGCGCGTAGGCATAGGCGCTCGAATTCCCAGAGCTTGGTCAACAATTCCTGTAATATTGCCCACTGCCACGTTATCTAAAATTTTGTGAACTTGATTGTACACATGCTCCTGACTTGGAGTTGGTCTTGGTGAGGTGAGCGGTCTCTGAGTAGTTATACTTGCCGGTGTGGTTGCTGGAAGGTATACCACCTGCACAGGTGGAGGTGCAGGCTGCTGTTGAGGTTGGAGAATTGGAGTTGGTGGATTTTGTGGAGGAGCTGCGGGTTGCTGTTGTAATGGCCTCTGATTTCCGTTTTGAGCTGGACTAATTAAATCTTGTCGCTGTGGCTGCTGTTGCTGATAAGGTGGTGGTTGTTGGACTGGTTGATAAGCCGGCGGTGGATATTGCGGATTGTACACTGGTTGCTGCTGCTGTGCCGGGACGGGATAAGGAATGTAGACAATTTGAGGGGCTGGTGTAGTTTCAGGCCGTCGAGTTCGTGGTGGTCGAGGTGTTCGTGTTGTACGAGATGGTCGTGTGCGCCTTATCCTTTCAGTTGTGGTACGTGGTGGAGTCCCGTACACCTCGATGATTTGCGGTTGTTGTAATATCTGCGGGGAGGCGATATTCGGGTCAACTTGCTGCAGGGTTCGAGCATTGTTCGAAGTTACTGATTCAACTGCAGTCTCAACAAGGAACTAAAAGTAGTTTTATTTAGGGAATTGTTTAAAAAATCGACTGTCCAAAGTAAAAAAAAATCGCATCGTTATACAAACGTTAACTTTTTCCGAACCTCCGAAACTAGATCCTTAACCTTCCTCTCAAATGAGCCATCCAGTGGATCCGTCAAACGGCTCCGGAGGTCCTGCTGGAGCTGTTGAAACTGAGATAAATCTACATTTTCCTCAATTTGTGAAATTCCCTGAAGGCAGAAAATAACAAGCAAATTATGTCATAATTTTACACTTCAAGCTAAGATTTATTTATGAATACAAAGATTCAATTTTTAATTTACGGGTTCACAAATTGCACCAAGAAGAAGGAGAAAAACTGAGATTCTGTAATAAGACGTCATCTTTCGTGAGATCCCAACCTGCCCAGGTCAATTACACTACTCTATTTTTTTCGTAATTACTGCATTACAATAACAAACTGCATTGGACAAACAAGAACAATGCAATTATTGCATAAAGTGGAAAAATTTTATACTCAGACCTTTGTGTAGGAAGCATGTTATGTTCTATTCTATGATAATCAGCACCTGTTATTCCGATAAATCAAAATGACCCTTTCCACAATCCACCTAGGTATTATGTTGGATCGTAGTAAGCAGTTGCTAATGATTATGGAACTCCGCAGCTAGTACGAAAATATAATTTGCATGCAGCTACAAAGGAATTGCATACAATAGAAATAACGGAATCTCTTCGTAGATAATGCCGGCCACGTCATGGGATGAAAAGAATTACACTTACAAAATGAAAATTACGAGTCATTAATTTTATTGACTTTTAAAAATTCATGATGCCCAATTCATTCCCACTGACAATTTTTTATCCAATTCAATTTTATCGATAAAAATTAATCTACTCACAATTCCTAAAAAGTTGACAGCCGACAAAAACCTGGAGTGTGTTAAAACTTGTATCCAGTATCCCAATAGCTGGATTTTTCGGTGTTGTGATTTCCGCTCCGTTAAGCTCATTCTTGACGCGGTTCACACCTCCCTGGTGGAGTGCATCTAGTAAGTGTTTTATGGCGTGAAGCGCATTGGGATTTTCAATCTCAAACTTTTCCTTTTCTTCTTCATCCTCTGTGGCCGCTGTCACTGGTTCAGGTGTGGCAGGGGTAGGTTGTTGCTGTTGTTGGAGTAGTTGCTGCTGCTGCAGAAATGCATCAGGACTGAGGAAAATTATTTGTGGATAATATTGAGGGGCTGACGCAGTTGGGACCTGCTCCTGAAAAGTTGAGACTTGTTCCTGAACGGCTGGAGCCTGCTGTTGTTGAGCAACTTGAACATATTCCTGAGCAGTAGGAACATGCTCAACTGAAGCAGTAGCCGGAGCTTTTTGGACAAGCACGGGATACTCCACCTTGGCACTACTTTTTGGAATTTCAGGGTTCGGGCTTATGGGAACCTCTGGGTTGAAAAGTAGGTTTTCCTTTTTGTAACCAGCTTTTGAATCCTTTGCTTCTTCTGGCAACTGAGTGTCCTTGGGACCTTGCTTCTTCCGTGAATTTGAGAAGTACTGTGACACATATTTTCGTAAAAAAAATTTTCATTTAAAAAATACATTCCTAGCGAAAAATATTTTATGACTCACCCTTCGCGCTAAAAATTCAGACGCTTTCATGGCTTCCTCATCTTTGGTGGCACTCAGTTCTTCATTGATCACTTTATAAATCCGTTGCAATATTTCCGTTTCCGGGGAACTAGGGTTATAATCATCTTTCTCGACGCGTCCAGGAGGAAGCCCACTTGTCTAATAGGAAAATTGATAGTGAAAATATTTTACGAATTTCAAAATTGATTTTTTTTTCTTAAAAGCAATGGTCCTACCAATCCAGTTATGATGAATAGAACCAATGCAGATCTGAGGATGACTCGCATTTTGTATGAGTTGCATGTGAGTTGGGACATGCTCCCAAGTTCTTCAGCAATGGTCCTACCAATCCAGTTATGATGAATAGAACCAATGCAGATCTGAGGATGACTCGCATTTTGTATGAGTTGCATGTGAGTTGGGACATGCTCCCAAATCCAGAACAGTAGTAGTAAATCACTCATGCTGCATGTGGCTGAATTCTCAATATTAAGGTTTGGGCTCAAATAAATCACTGCACCAACGATTAATTAAAGAAAATATACAATTATCTGCAGTGATTTTTATGCATGCACCGTTGTTGTTATGTCTTGATGAAAAACACCTGCCGAGCGGACAGCCAAACAAATGGAATATTAAATAGCATTTTTTGTGATGAACTAAATGTTGCAACAACAACACGATATAGTAATCTGTACGGCAGATAATTGTTATGGGTCTCCGGAATCTCTGTTCCTCCCTCTGTAATAATTGAAGCATGAGTATGATTATTTCCATATCGAACGGTTTTCTAAAAACGCACCATCAATAAGTAAGACTGGAAATTCTAGCTTTGCTGTGATACGTCAGAATTTATACGAGGCATGGCAGGAAATGAATTTATGCGAATTAAATTACGTTCTTCATTAAAATTACGGAATGAACGCATGGTTTGTAACTCCAAAATCAATGAATCTTATTAAATAAGAGCCATAATTAGTTTCAGTTTCTGTATTTTGGTGAATATTTTTTGTTCCGTTTGCAACTTCAATTCGGTTATCACAATGCCCCGGCCCCCTCTGCATTCACGATTTTTGCAGTTGGATTAAAAAATAATGCTAGGAATTGTCATAATATATGAAGTGCAACGGCAGGAAATAGAAGAAAAGCATTTGGGCGATTATTGTACCACCACCATTCACACGTTGAACGCCTTAGTTACTGTGAGTTTGCAAAAATGGTACACATAGGTGATAAATCACACTTCAGTCCTGGTCCGACGAAGGCCTCTCGTATAGGTGATTTCTGCGATAGGGACAATCCTACTGGATGTGTAGGAGTGCACTGCATTTTGGAGTGTGCTCGAAAAAGTCCCAGACGGAATTGGATGATTGCTTACAAGTAATCAACACTCGCCTCGCCACTATTTGGGAACCACAGCAATGCAAAATCATCGGAAAGTTTGGTCCACTCAGTGACTGCGTTCGTGGAAAGAATTGAATAAAACATCTTGCCAAGGGGGGTGGCAGTGTTGCTGATTATACTGATCATTTGAGTCACGTCGACAAACATCAATAACTCACGAACTTACGAAACTCCTTTTGTTATTCACGACCAATGCAATACAGATTTGAAACACAGTTACTGCTTAAATAAGAAATGCATCTACTGGGGACCCAAAGGGATGGTTAAAAATGTAAACAATTGTTCGAATTTAAAAATCAGTTCATAGAGAATCAAATATTTTATGATGAAACACATGTAAAAACAAAACAGAAAACAAAGCCATACTTGTTGCAATATTCATTTTTGGGTAATAGGGATTTATATTTATTAATTAAAATCATAAGCTTTCGCTGCGCTACCCGCGAGCATTTTCAAATGACAATAAGGAATTGAAAAAGCCATACTTGTTTAATGTAATTTGAATTATGCGATCTATAAAGTTGTTTGCTTGTGAGGTCCGTGAAACATGTCGCTCCACTCTATGAAGGTTCGGTATTAATAAATCATGTAGTATAATTAACAGACAAAAATATTGCACGCGAAAATAACCTACCTCGACAGCTTACTTCTTATGTTCCGCCGGAAGTTTCCCAAGTACAACCTGGACTGCAACTTCGGATTCAGCAAGCATAAAAGTGTTCATTAATAAATTATAAACAGTGGGCGGGCATCCCGTGGTGTATTATAAAATTAGTATTCCCCAATTAACAATGCGGAAGACAGAAATTTCAGTATGCATAGATAAGAAGATCATTTGATTTATATTTGCGTAGCAATCGTTTGAAAATAAAACTCAAATATAAAAGCCTTTCTCGAATCAATAGTAAAGTTTTGTAAGTAATGTTATGTTACATTTGTTATTATTCGTGTGTGTACCTAAAGCGATTATGTGGAATTAAAAATGTCACAAAATTTTTCGTCTGCTTGTCTGAAGCTAAGCTATCATTATTCTAATCCGATGTAAGGGAAAAGCTAAGTGAACATGGACTGTTTGAGTGTCTTGTTGTTGATTGCCAACTCCTTCAAAGATAGATTGTGCTGCTGCAGCTTCGTAACCTCTTCTTACTTCAGGATCCTTCAGCCGGTTTATCTTTTTCAAGCAATAGAAATGATTTTAGATAACATTTTGACAGGAGCGGTGAAATAAAAATTGTTTTACCAAACTTGTTATTATTATAATGATTTCTCACCGGAACAGCAAACACCGACTGGAATAGCACGATAAAGCAGAAGGATATGTAAACAAAATTGACAATGTGAAAAGTCATTTTTGGTGATTATTTTAAAAATAATGTAAATGCTTCGAATTATAAAACTGTTTAGGAAACGCTCTCTGAGAACATATATCACAAACGAAAGTTCAAAATATCGTCAAACACTTCAAGAAGGATGCCATTGAAGTAAAATGTCACACACCATTGTACAATTTTCCTTTTCAACTTTGACGTATTCCGACTGATGAGATATTAATTAACAAACCAATTATTACGCGGAAGTATTCATGCCATAAATTTATTCTTCAATCCCAACAGGAACTCTTTTCCCTTCAACTTCCGGATACATTGAGTAATTTTTATTTCTTACCAATTCATTACATCAATCAAATACATGTATCAAATAATTCAACTACAGCAGAGATGAAGCATGAAGTTCCATGTATAAATGCTTAAAATCTTTAACAGCCAAAAAGCTAAATTTTATTTGTAACGTTTATAATTTTTTGTTTGACCCTTATGAACAAACACTGTATTTCCGTTTCCCCAAAGGCGTATCCTTTTTTGAAAGAATATTGTTTACACATTTCTTATTCTAAAAGATAAGCTATAATTGGAGCTTGTAACGTAACTCGGGTTAACATATGGACTGCTTATACATTGTACATAGAAGTTGCATTTTCGCCGCAATAAACAAGTATCTTAAAATTTTTATTAATTTTAAATGTTAAGTAAATGCACTGGCCCAAGTAATACTGTTTTCAGAACACCGGAGATTCTCTTACCTGTAGTTTATGCTAGGCATGAATTTTATAGTGGCACGGATTGATCCAAGGAAATCGTTTGATTTGTACTTTGTACGAATGCAAAAGTATTTTTTACAGCCAGGGTGCTTTGAAGAAGCTATTCCTGCTGGTACTCCTGGGACCTGGACAGTTTAGCAAGTTCCGCAGTGTACATCCTGACAATTATCAGGAGAAGTATTCGAGGGACGAAACTCATCAAGGCATCCAGCCAATGAAATCCCATCACGAATAATGCCAGAAAAAAGAGGATCATAAGAACAGTAGTGGCAATGACCCACGTCCTTGTCAGTTTTTGTCTCCTCATCAATGAAACATTCTGCACATAAATTTTACACATAGAAAAAAATCTTTTCATGAACTTGATATTTTCCTCCATCACATCATAAAACTACTTGTCAACTTTAAATCCAATTAGAATTGATTATGTTACCTACCGCGTCTGAAGTACTACCCCGCAGAAGTGGAACAGTGGCGATAAGCTGAAGGAACATGATAATCCCAAGAATGACACATAGCATTGGGAATATATATCCAATTGCGGCTAGAAAAAGCAGGGCGATAATTGCAGCCGCATTATACACAATATCTACAATTGCCACCACCTTGGCAACTTTTCTGTACTTCAAGTTGCCCACAGCTTCAGAAGAAATATCGGCTTCCATTTTAAAAATCGGCAATTTAAATTGATTAGTTTGGAGATTTCGGAACCTTCATGGACAAAGTAACTCTTCTTCTCACGCAAACTGAGGCGCAAGTGGGATTGAATGGAAAGACAGCCTCACGGAACATATTTTAGCCCGTTTGAAATTATACTTAATGAATTATAATAGCAATGGAGAAATTAAGATTCTTCTTGTTTCATAGGTTGGGTTGCTGGGTCAGTATGAAATAATACAATTTTTTTTTGCAGAAGAGATCTCTTGCACTTCGGTATAAACATCAGCTGTGGATATAACAAGTAACCTTCAACGGTTGCATGTGCTTTTATCATTCCTTCCCTTTACATAGTTTCACAAGAATAGTTTACTAAAAACCTGTTTTGTACTCCGCAACAGAGTGGTTGTCCGAATACACACGGGTAACATCATGATCTCGTATTATGCAGTGTCTATTTACCCGTACATATTCTGTCTGAAGCTGGATATTACATGATATCCTTTGTGTACTATGCAGAGGCAAACGCTTTGCTGTGAATCCAAGGTCGAAACTTTTAATGGCAAGCAAGCACGCAATTTTTTCATAATTTTTAGAAGCACATGTGGCTCACTGGAGCCAGTTAGTGCTGAATTTTGTCCGTGGAAATTTTTATCTACCGAAAAATTTTACACTAATGAAAAATCGTTTGTTATAGCAAGAAGTTATCGTTGAAATGGATTGTGAAAATGGAACAGCCCTTTCGAGGGCCACCGAGTTGACGAATCTGAAGTATTACAAACTGTCAAAAATCATTGCATTTGTGGAGGTCATGTCAAAGGCTGTCGGGTTGATGGGACTAACCATGATTATGGTATTTTATGGGGTTGTTTTACGTACTCTGGTTAGTGAGAAGCACGCTATTGACGACGGTGGTCTATTTGTTCTTTTGTTTTATGCGGGATCCTGTATCGCAGTGTTGTTGTTCATTGTGCTCCTGTTGATTGGAGCAATTGCTCTCCACCGCGCAACAAATGTTAATTTGGTGAGTTTAATTCTCTTTAAAACTTAAAACTAATTACGCATTAATTGTTTATTGTAAATCAGTAATGGGTTATCTGTCAAAATAGAGACTGCCCGTTTCCACCAGAATCAACTACATTAAATTCTACTTGATCTGTTCCGCACTTTTATTCACCGTCTTGATTATGGGAATCGCGGGTTGTGTCGCAAGTGGAGTTCCATACCCAATCATCTTAATACTTTTAGTGCCAACTGCGACACGAATCCCTTCCGTTATCATTTGGATGT
>JAHZNF010002618.1:0-30514 GCA_027744215.1 Troglopedetes dispersus
TTACTGAGCCCATGATAAATGTATGTGGTTTGTTTCAAGAGAAAGTGCCCAACAATGTTACCTTTGATTGGTACAATTGCCCAGTTGAAGTTGTGCAAGATTTTAACAAGGGTTCTCGTGTCCAAACTGTCTCTGGAATGTTCAAGGGAAGATTCGGATGAATCAATAGAGCGCTTCTTCCTCTTCCCAAGTCGTGGTCCAAACCACATACCACCGTTGTTCGCATTCGGGGAGCCACTCTTCTTATCAACATCTATGTTCCCATCATCCTTATCTGCGGTAAACGCAGCGGTTGCTCCATTCGATAATCCGTCAACTGCCATTGGATCATACCAAGGAACATATTGAGACTCGTATTCCGCGTAGAAGGGATCCATGTAGACAGGCATGGACATCATGGGAATCCGCTTTCCAACGCGTGGAAATGGAATCAGTTGACGCTTAACTTCATGAAGTCCTACACACAGTCAAAATACATATGTTAGGGATAATTAGCACACATGAACTCATTTTCACATAATACAAATTCATGAAACCAGTACTTACCGGGATCTGCCCGTCCGATCCTTGGAAATGGAATCAGACCAGGGGACATGGAGTTTCCATTTGAACGGCCAACTCGAGGAAATGGAATTATTGAGTTTCCTTTCTCACTTTGTTGTCCTAAAGAGTCCGGAGGGAATGTCAATAATAGGTTTTTAAGTGTGAGGCTTTATAAAGTTGAAAATTTTCAAATGTATTTAATTTCTACATCTCACTCCTTTATTTCTTACCGTGAGCACACGTTACCCCTGCAAAGGTTACAAATGCCAACAAAATATTCATTTTGAAATCAAAACTTCCAAATTTCCCGAAAATCAAATTACAGGAAGAAATCACTACTTGGGTTTTCCAAATTTCTCAAGCAGAACTCATTAGAATCTAGTTTCTTCGTGACGGTGTATGATTTGCTATCTGGACAATACCCAAGAGGGCACTATTTTCAGGAATTCTCTACAACTGAGGTATTTATAGGGACGTCAGGCTCCCTGAAGTTTCTGTCCACTTGGTGAGAAACTAAAAATCTCTTTGCTAATGCAACAGAAGAAAGTCATAAGCCCACCTTTACTTTTGTTGTTGACCTACCCCCATTGCCTCGTATATGTGTCTTACGAAATGCTTATAGTAAAACTGTATTATCATGTGCGCGTCAACATTTAGAGATTAACTTGATGAAAATTTATTGAGACTTGGGATCAACTGAGAAATACAAGCTTGCAAGTCAAAGTTTCGAACAATAAAAACCTTTACTTTTGTAGGCTTAGAAAGCTATAAGCAAAAATAGACACGATTATTGTGTACAATGGTAACATTCAGTAGGAAGGTATGGAGTAATCTGCGAAGCACGAGTTTGCTAAGTAATCGTAAGAAAGTAACTCGGCCCAATTTTGGTCCATATGGCATTCCACAAGAAAATGGCTCACAGTGGATAAATGAAAGAGTTGGCTACAGCCATATAGATTTTTTAAATGTTCCATGACGTTTGTTTTCACCTCGTCGTGTACGATTGTTTCAGATAAGCCCATAATCTGTGTGATCTTTGTGATGTGTAATCCTTCCGCACAAGTTGTCATCATCTCAGCTAGGTTTCTTGATTTCAGTGCTCCAAACAACACACATATTATGCCTTTGCTTTCGCAAAAATAAAGACAAGAAAGCCAACAAGAAACTCCCTTTGTTTCTTTGTGATATTTGTAGTTTGTGGTACAGATCTGCCCGCGTATATTGAATTACGGACTTTGCAAACGTATAGCCACCACACATATGGGCGTGTATCCGGGGGAAGAAAGTGGGCGGACGGATTTATGAAATTTTGCTAGTAGCCTTTTATTCTGATTTCGTTCGTGATTCGCCCTCGCACTTTATAAATCCGTAGTTATATAGTAATAGGCACCCGTACACAACTGCGGCCATGTATCAATCAATTACAATACAGTCAATTGTATACCAATTAATAGGACATAAATGATTTATTGAATTCTTTGTGTGGTTTCTTGTCTTTTTAACTGTCTTGTGTTGGAGAAATAAAACTGTTAAAATATTGATTGAGTTGTAAAATACATCATTATGGAGTATCACTGCAATTTTGCTTGTCCGGTAAATCCTGCAAATTGAAGTATGACAAAAATCTTGTCAAGCCTGAAGGGTGATTGAAAAACAGGTGTACATCCATAGCGTAGTGTGCTTCATTATTGTATATGCGTGTAAGAAACCAGAAACCGTTACTAGCAAGCTTGTTACATTAGCGTACAAAAATAAAGTTCAATATCAAAGTATGTACTACTGGAACAAGCAAGTTATCCCATACTATTTTTTAAAAAACGTTTATTTCGTCCAGACTCAGTATACCAAAAGGAAACAACATCATAATATCATCACAATTTTACCACCCAAGAAGCCAGTCGACTGAGTCTGAGTAAATTGGGTTCGACGATTTCAACTAAAAGTAAGGATAAATACTGTGCAGCTGGAAAAGGTCATCAAAAACAAATCCATCTCTAAACACTATACGATACTGATACGGTGTGTTTTATGGAAGCAAGGATGTGAAAAGAACCTGCATAAATTTAAAATCTTCAGACGTTTTCCATGATACATGATAACAATAGAAGCAAAGTAACGTGGCATTCGATCTGCCACTTTCAGTGCATACACTCTAGGAGATAACCTTACAAGAGTAACAATGTACACAGCACATACAGTGTAATGTGCTAGAGTGCATTATTATGATATGATGTAAGAAAAGGATAAGTGATAGAATGTTGCATCTTGTTTCAACTTTTATCATCATCGTTCTTTATGAGATTCTCCTGTGTTTTTATCCGAGGTTCACTCGTAATTTTAGTGGGTATACATTTTGCTGACTGCTCTACTGCAGCATTTACAGGAGAGAAAAGGATGAGATGTTACAAACAATTTTACAAGTGGGAATAATAGGAACAGAAAAAGCCACCGTATAATGATCCAGGGAACAAGAATGGCATTGATATCTGTAGTAAACATACACCAAACACATATAAAAACTTGGGAACATATTAGTAATACCAATCTTTTGTACTTGTGAACATTTTGTTCCTGGAAGTCTTTGGAAGCACTTAAACCTGGACCAACATATTTTTACTTGAGGAACAGAGCAAAACGGTAAAGCTTTTACATTTTGAGAAGGATTAGACTGTTTATTAAGGGCAAGAACTTTTTCAAATTCCATATCATTGGTCATGCAGCTTGTTGTGGACTGTTAAAACTTTTTATAATGTTGGTCCTTCTTGTTTTTTCAGCAAACGTTCTAATATTGTCTGGACATTCCGTGTGCTTCAGAAAATAAATAAACAAGTAGCTTCATTTAATGCAAATCAAACTTGTTTCATCCAATCTACATAGATGTACAAGGGAAGATGGCATACTTCGTGGAAAAGCAAGGCAAAAAACTATTCAACAGAATGAAGCAGATCAAGTCTAAGCTTCTAAAAAGACATTGAGTTCATATTATGACGAAGTGACCCTTCTCGCACTTAACATAGCACAACCTCAATAAAAAGCCCCAAAAATAATCTATTTTGACAACATGAAATTGCTCAGCGCACCGGATCCATTTTTCAACCTTGTTTCTGGTTATGGTCACAGCGATCAACCATTTCAAAGTAAAAAAGGTCTGAGATTCTGAGCTGAGCACGACTCCTTCGAATATAGGAAAATCTGTACAAAGTTTATCACGGGCTTACCGTTTATCATTCTATTTAAAAACTTACATCAGCGAAAGTATGTAACATCGGAAAATCATGGTCGTGTGCGCACTACACGGTCGTCCTTCGGTTTTGTTACATTACTCTTATATGAGTCGTGCATATGTATATGCACTCACATTGACTCAAAAACTTTTCAACCGCCATTGCCTACCTCTGCCACCGAGAGAAATCCAATTCTATCAACACACTTTTTATGTCTATACTGACGAATGGGATAATGTAGGAAGGAGGAGAAGGAGGCTTATCTTTACGAGTTTATTTTATATTCAGACTTGACATTTTTGACACCGAGAAGATCCCCCTAAAAAAACTGCTGCACCGGAGGAAATAAAAAGTTTTCTGCTTGCAGCCAGAAAAAGAGAGATTTAGTGAATTGAAAGATGTGTCTGAAAAAGTCAGTTGCACAAGTCAAGTCAGACGACGACAAAAGTAAAGAAAAAACATCATCATGATGACACAAGGCTTTCTCGCTCCTCCTCTTCTCGCTGGCGATCATCATAATATCACTATCAGCATCACCATCACATCATCATGGCCCTAAAATATTCCATCGTCCCTGGGAACATGAACAATGAGGAAAATTGGAGAGCGTACGGAAGGCCGGAGAGAACACGATAAGTTTCTTGAAGGTGTCACTTTGACTTTAATGTGAATTCCGTTTCTTGTGATGCCGAGAAGTTATGAAATTTTACGGACGAAACAAGTATTCCTTCAACTCAAAATGGAATACACTATTTATTATGTGCATTATTATGCGTACTGCGCACTTCGAACGAAACGCCTGCAATTCCAAAATCGTGCAAAAATTTGCTAACCCAAACCTACATTTGTATATCATGGCAAGTATAAAAAGTCAAGTGGTACATATAGTGTCACTGACTTGCTATAAACATTGAAAACAATTTGCAGATACTATTCGGGAATTAGCATTTCAAGGATTAAAAACCGGCGAAAAAAATGGGAGGTTCAATCCCGAGTTGCCAAAATTAAAATTATTAAGCTAAAGAAAGTCTTTTTTGACCACATGGAACATCATTCTAGTGACACATGCAACCTTATAAACTGGTGTAAAAATCAAAAGACAGCTAATAGTTGCTAAAATAATTCACCAACAATTGACGGTAAATCTGCTTAATATGCAATTATCAAGTTGAAAAACCTGAATGTATAATTAACACACAATCCGCATGATAAATGATGAATAATGATGATGCCTCCCTTCTTTAGGAATTGGATTAGAATCGGCATTATCTGGCCCGACCGAATCACAGTCATTTGCAATACAGTAATCAACAGGGCAGTGAAAAGCGCGACGGAAAAGTAGAGTGGAAGGGAAAGATTAAACATGATGTAAAATGAGCGATTGTCCTTCAGCTGTAGTGAGATTAGCTGAGTGTCATCATCATCAGATTGTTTCCAGCTATCCCCTTTTTTACATGGATCAAATGAACACTTTTGAGTCTTTATTGCACTTTAGCAAGTTGTTGTCAATGTATAATACCGTACTTTTTCACTTGATACATCTAAAGCCACAAAATATTTACTCCTCTGTCAGAAATAGACAATGCAGTGAAACAATTTGGACTGACTGAAAAGTGTGGCGTGTACAAGAGATAACGTCTAAAATCATTTTTGGTTCTCACGCGAACACACAAGGCTAAACGTAAGCTCCTGTTTTGTCACTAGGGTCTAATATAGCGATCCTTATCTCTATTGTATCGTAAGCAAGTAAGCAGACACATGCGACCAGAAAGTAGGGAAAAGGCGTGGGATAATACATATGTGTAATATGGATCCACATTATAAGTAAATGCACTTTACACACACTTGAACGATGTTCCAGTGCCGAGTTGATAGACACAATGTGTGCAATGCGAGGAGCCATCTTATATACATACAAAATACGACAAACGAGAGGGTGAACTGGAGTTAGGAAAAAACAGGCTTAAATGTAGAGGAGAGGAAAAGCGATAAACAAAACAACGATTATGTAATCACCAAGAAAATCTTGCATTGCAGGCTTTCGGAAGCTTCCACAACCCCAAAGCAAGTTGTAGTACTTTTGCCCGTATACCCACAGTTGCATCTAGCCATTACTTAATATTTTTTAAAGATTTCAAAACTATTTTTTTAGCTTTACATAAATAATAATAATTCGTCTGATTGAATGCGTAAATTATGGATAAATTTTTATCTTGAAACATTTTTGTTTTCCAAAGAACGTTCTATTAGGATCAGCAAAATTCATTTCTACCATCAACAATCAAATTTTTACTCTCTTGGTTGCTTTTCGGTGAGCTTAGCTTCTTGCGATTCGGTGTTGGAGCGATTTTTATTTTGTCTGTATAAACTGTGTTGTCACAGTTGTCGGTGGAGCACATGCATCAATCTTGTTGTCGGATCAATTCAATGTCCATGCAATAAAGCACGTAATAAAGCTTTAGGGTTATTGCTGGCCTTCTTATAAAACTTCCATTTGCTATTGCCAAGTTTTCTACTTTGCGTACTTTGTGCATGATGATGATTGATGACAAACTAAAAAGGACGAATGCGAGCTTGTCATACCAAGAAGATATTCTTTATATCTAATTCAGTGAAAGTTTTAGACCTATGTATTGTTCCCTTTATTTAGTTAAATGTGCCTTCAGTTGGAGTAACTACACTTTTTTATGGAACCGCTTTCTCCTTGGCATTCTTCAGGGCTGATGGATTAATCTTGAATTTTATGAATACGTAATATACATCACTGTGTGTCGTAAATTTAGGAACACATAAAAATCTTATCTCATTTTTTGTTCTAAAATTTGCTTAAAGATTTAATAATGGAATTTTAAATTTCATTGGCACAGTTGCGAGAATGGTGAACCAAAAATAAAAGTAAATAGATTCATTACTGCTTTTATGGACCTAATTAATCCCTCTTATTTCCACCACAGTAAAACTTGCGGGAAATTAGTAATTATATCAGACAACATGAGTGCATGTGGCAGACCTGGTTTAAGGTATTGATGGAAAAGAAAGTGTATCGAAAACAATATAGCATTTAAATAGTACATGAACTTATTAACTATATATAATTACTTAGAGTAAACTTTTGCACTTGTGCCCTACATGCATAACCAGAAGAAAATTGACATCAACTCAAACAATAGTACATATGTACATATGTACTTGTACATATGTACGTGCAATATACTCACGTGTGTGAACTTATTAAAAGTAACTATCTGCCTTTGCTTTTGCTTATCCATTTGGCTTTTTTGGTTTCCCAATTGCCTTTGGTTTGACTTAACTTGATTTAGGTTTGCTGCCTCCACAGGCATTGCTTCCTAACAGCTTTGTACATTATCCCACGATAAAAAAGACTGACTTTCTGCCTTGAATTCTATTACATTATATATAATGTAGAATCCCTTTTGACTGCCTTTCCCTTCTGCTCTCCTTGCTGCTTTCTCGTTTGACTACAAAAGCGAGTAGAGCTGAAGAAGTGAGCAAGTAAAGCGGTTGAAAATTCATCGGGATCGCACCCTCGCATCCCGAACAAAACCGAATGAATCCTTTTGTAGAATGCTTCATGCTGATCATCATCTTCTCCACTTTCGTCCTCAAGATATATTATTGCACACGACTTCCACTCCTTTTGCTTACGTTTTATTTGTCTCAAAGCGACGGTGGAGCCGTTGAAACGAAGAATGAATGAGCCTGTGACATATGAGACATGAGACATATCTTGTGGAAAAGGAGAGGAAATACAAATTTCCCAGGTATCTCCAAACACGTATCCACAATCAGAAACATTTTTTGATTTACCTTTGTTATCCCCGAAAGACCAGAGCACATGTTGTATGGAGATTCAGGTTATCCACCAGAACAGAACGTACAAATTTTCAAATACATATTTACATAATAGTTTTTTTTTAAATTGGCAGTCATGCTTCTTTATTTTCTTGGTGTGCTCCGAAATCAATAGTTTAGGTGGTGTAAGAAATAATTAATCGTTATCATCTTTTTTTATCCACCAGAGGAACCATTAAATGTTTGCAACGAATGTTTTGTTCAAACAAATATGGATCTGTAGAGACGGCGGTGATGATGTAATTGCCAGCACAATTACAACGAGAAAGCAGAAAGTGAGCTGGAAAACAAGGAAACGGTACGAAGATAACGACATGAAAAAACCTAAAGGACTGAAAGTCCCTGTTGATATTATGTAGTATTTAATATTGCTCAATGCTATGCAAGTAATAAATACCACTCTATAGATTTCGATATAAGATAGGAACCAATAAAACCGATGTACTCAAATCATAAGTTATCAAAGCCCTCCTGAATGTGGACTGGAGAGGTGGGTATCGATCATTGAAGCAAACTGGTTATACTTTCCTTTTTGTGTTTTTACATATGGTTATATGAATGTAAGTATCCCTGAATAAGAGTATCTGTTACACTCTTACACTCTCTTTATACGGAGTAGTGAACTTATGAAATTGATGAAAGAAACCAACTGAAGTCATGAAATGAAAGCCAATTCTTTATCATTCTCACCACAACTCGTGCCTTTTTCCCCCTTCAATTCGTGGGAGCATACACTTCGTTATGGATGTAAGGAGTGACTGAGGGACTCGCAATAAAAAGTGGTAGGAAAGTGGACTGTTATGTCGGTGATGTTCTTCAATATACAACATTAAAGAGAAGGAAATAGCGGAGAAATTCTATACATAGTGTACTACCTTCCTTGAAATGAAAGGGAGAGGAAAAAGAAAGATAAATTTCTTTAGTGTGGTTGGAATCGTTGTTGGAACAAAATATTGAAACGAAATGTGGGGAGTTCCTCGGCGGCAGGTCTTCTTCCTTGCTTTTCTGTCCACAAAAGCTGTTGTTAAATGGAAAAGTGAAGAATAAGAGGGGAGAAGTGAACACTACTTAAGATTTATAAAGAACTGAATGTGAATGAACAATCTGCGTGCTCCATTTTACGCTTTTTTAGGTAGACAATTTTCGAATTTAGAATAATTGCGAAAAGCATCTGAAGCTTTCTTTAAAATCAATTAAAATAAAATTACATAGACGAACTTGCACATATAAGGAACATAAAATCATAATTTTTGGGTGATGCAAGTAAGTATTCACTGGACGTATGTATACGTCTTCAGCAAAGAAAGATTTTAGAAGATGTTTGTAGACTTCAGCAGGTTTTACGTACGAATAATATATCCACCTTGTGATTTGCTTTGGTGAAATCAGTCATACGACACTTTTCATTGTTTTGTTGTCCTTGCAATTTATTCACATGATCACAAGATTTCTGTTCCCATTTTAATTGCAGCAAAGGTTTGTTCTCCCATTCCCCACTGCTAACAGCCACCACCTTATGATTGTAAACAGACAACCTTGCGTAAGATCAAAATGCGTCCACTTCTGTTTTTATGCATCTGTAATATACAGGGTTTGTGTATATTGAATGAGAATGTGGTAGACTGCGTATGCACATCAAGCAATAACAATATCCCACTGAAGTGTGTCAAATTTCCTTCCTCATACTTTCTTGGAAATATATAATAATGTACAATTTTTTAGGCGGGTTGGCGAAAACGCGGCACAAATGTAGTACATAGTTACAATATACATGACTCAAATATAATCAATAAATCCTGTCTCTTGTCATGAACACTACAAATATTTATCGAATTGGAAATTTCTCAATGTAGTCTTTCGTTTCTTTGGGCTGCTGCATGCGAAGAATACAGAAGTTCGCCGCTTCCGTCATCTTCCTACATACTTAAATGCGATATATTTTCTTAAATTCTTATACATTTTTACAGTCAGGATTACCATCCATTTAATAGAGGCAAAAAAATCACTCAGTGAACCTGGAAAACCATATGATTACCAACATGTTAGATGTAATTGGGATACACGTATATCTTGCAGCGGTTCACACTGGGCTCACAAAGAAACAGAATATAAAGAGGGAGCTTGTAAGTGTGTGGGAAAATGTAGTGGAAAATAAACATTTCGTAAGAAAACGACACTGTAAAGAAGAAAATTATAGGAAACCCTAGTTTATATGAATCTAGTTAACCTGTGAAAGGGGACGACAAACGAAAATTTATTTCCACTTGCCTCCACCCAAAATAGATTGTTATTATGTCTCTCCTTTCATACAAATTCTCAGGTAGCTGGAGTATACCAAGGTGCACAGCTCTTTCCCATCCTCAGGGACTTACGTAGTACTTCCCCTACGGTGAAATTCAATTCAAAGGGTTTATTTTCGGCTGTTACGTCAAAGCATTCACGTAATGTGTTGAAGAAACCGTCTATTTATAATCATGGTTAGGAAATGGTATGCATGTAGGGTTCGCGTACACGGCTGCATGTATTAAAAATAATTATTAGTGTGAAAAAAGTAAACATATGGATTCATTTCTACAATTTAAACAATAAAGACTTTTGATCCAACAAATGCAATAATTTGAGATGTGCTTTAATCACCAAAGCCAAAAGAATTTTAAAGGTTGAACCAATGATAAACAGTAAAGAAAATTGCAGAAAGAAATGAATTATGTATCAATGTGATGCTCTCATTACAACTGGTACAAGCTAACGATGAAAGTTGTTCTATGTCAGCATAATATCCTGGGTCTTTTCTGTATTCCAAAGACATGTCAACCTTTATGGTTTTGGCACGTCAACGGTGAACGGTCTCTGTATCAAGTTATACCACATAAACTTCCACCACACTGCACCACGACATACACCATTAAGGAAATGTAATATTACGGAGAAATCTGGAGACAAGTAGTAGCTTAATAATAACTGTATAAAAGTCAAGTCTACCTAAACCAGCTTACAGTCGATTCTCCTTTGTTCTGTTCAAGCTGAAAAGACAGAGGGAAAAACGGTTAAAACTTATGCTCAAGAGACGAAACAATTGTATGAGCATACGAAGAGTGAGTAGGTAGCATGCAAGGCTGTAACGAGACATACATATCATATAAGTACCACTATAAACCTGTAAGAAATTCACATACAAGTTACATGTCTACTTTTCCTTTCTCTATGTGTGCGAAGGAATTTTTGGAAATATGAACTTATAGTCAACTATACGACCACACCGAGCATTTTTTTTTACTTTCACTGGAGATGTGTAAGTGTGCGAATGCTTGTGTGTGTACATGAGTGTGTAAAACAGCATGAGATTCCTTTTCCGCTTCACTACAATTCCCCTTCCTTTTTCCTTTAATATTGATTATTTCTTTCCCTCGTTCCTTTCTTCCAGGAACCAAATATTTAGTTGTACACATATAATAAGTTGTATTATACAAGAATGTTTTATAAGATCACAAGTATGTTTATACCTCAGTGAAACTGATAAGCAAACACGCCAAATGCTTGCATTCATGATTCGATTCTATATAATACTTAAACTATCCCTTTTCGTGAGAAATAGCTGGCCCAACGTAATATGACCGTAATATTAAAACTATTAAATATTGGATTAAAAGAACAATTCAGCAACCTAATCACTAACCTCAACATTGTTATTCACTGTTACAACAATCTAATTGCAGGTAATTATGGACACTTCTCTATAATAATGATTTCCATTTAATAATAATTATTAAATGGAAATCATTATTATAGAGAAGATTATTATATTAAAGAGAAAATTGACAATCATAAGAAAATTTGCGTAAGCTTAACTGTGAAAAGTCCCAAGCAAACACTTTAATAATTATATACTGCCCCCTCAACTCGAGGAGACCACCAGACTTGTACTCTCTCGCATTTAGCAATTTATCATACAATTTTGTTCCTCAATAAATAAAAGTGACGAGCTGAGACTTTATAAAAATGCAAGACTGCAGCAGTCTTCATGCGGTGAAGGAAATGAAACGTACCGTGTCATTGTATTTTAACTATGAGTGTAAGTTTTCCCGGGCAGCATGGTGTGTAGTAAGAGTGAAAGTGGTGGCGCACATGCAACAATAAATACGTTTTTTATTATTATTACGTATATGGTTTTCACGTGAACTGCATGAAAGGAAAAAGGAGCTACAACAGAGACTAGAGAGATTATGTACTTGGCTTACTCATGCATAAGTAGGAATTACTCAATGGTTTCTTAATGTGCTACTTGAGCGGATGTGTGCGGTAATAATAATGGTGAAAGAGATTCTTTAGGAGGCAATGAATTAGAGGCATTATACCATGTTATAGTACTGTCCGTCATTTCCTTACGGTGTAATGCTGGGAAGTGTGGAAAGCCTTGTGTGTGTACTAGCCAGATAAAGTACGCATAACTTCCGCAAGGCAGTAAAGGTTAAAACGAAAAGAGTTGGGGAAAAACGACACCAAAAATGTTACAACAAAAGTAAATGATCCAAAAAGTCGATTTCATTATTATCATTAATATTATGTATACTCACAAATATGTACATGGCCTACAAATTTATTCACAGAAAGTACAGAGCTACATTAGAGCTGTATTTCAGGATGTAGAGGTTGCAAAAGTAGACGAGCACATATTCATGTGGTATAAAATAAATGATTTAAAAGCATGGTAGCAGAAAATTGGATTGTCTGGAAATCAGAAAAATTCAATTTGGAACTTTGAAGGTCAATTTCCGAAACATTTTAATTTGATTTTGTGTTCATTCGGAGCATGAACTTGCTAAGCTGGCAATCATGCTTGTCTAAAAAATTAACGAAAAAATTCAATTCTCTACAATCTTAACTGTGTCAACTAATCAAAATTTACTCTTCGTGTGCAATAAGTATCCGTAACTTTTGTACTACTGCCCCTAAAGTAAAATTATATATCTACAATGCGCATTTTTGGCAGCTCTTTGCTTTTAAATGCCTGAACCCACAAATACAAGTAAGGTACGATGATTAGAATCGAAATGGTTTGTGGATGCGCAATATGGCTTGGGATTTTGGATAAAGGTCCAATGTATTTAAAAGGTTATTCGCAAAAAACATCCTTTAACATGAAAGTGTACATAAGTCAGTTCTTAGGTTGATAACAAAACTTCAAATGCACCCGAAAATATTTGAAATACTCCTCAGACATTGTATTATTCCAGAAAGTCAAATGTCACATGCTACTTCAAACACAAACACTTCTTATACATATTATTTAACATTTCAGTTACAGATTCCAGTTTCATATCAAGGACAACCGTAAATATGAAATTATTAGACATGTTTTATTAGGTCATCAAAGGTCATAGGGCACGCACTTCACTGTGGAAATTTTTTGGCGAATTCTTATATTTGTATGCGATTTCGTCGTATTGGTTTATTAGTTTATATTCAGAATGATTTGCATTCAACATTATTATATCTAAAAGCAGAGGTAAAAGTTATTTGTGTTTGGAACAATTTCTAAAAGATCAGCACAACATCACTATTCCAAGGGAGCTGTGAGCTGACTAGACTGACTCACTATGCATCGCACGTTATACCTGTGAGTTGCTTACCTAACCGTGGTGCATAGTTTCTCTGAAGTGGTGTAAGCAAAAAATAGCGACATCCATTTTATCTCCGCACTACTTCCTGCTACTCCACACATTACCGACAGAGTTTTGTTCCATCACGACATGAACGACGAGTTCAGTCGAGATTTCACCTCCGTTGCATACCGCCAAAACGGCTACATAATGCATAGGAAAGATTCTACTGCCTCCTGGATCATTATGAGAATAACAGGCATATCCTGCTTTCTTCCTCTTCTCCTTGAGTTGCTACCACACGTTGTGGAGAATCTTTCTGTCATATTATACATCATGAAGTTGTATGTTGTTTTCCTTCTTCGTGATACGAAACATTAGCATTATGGAGCATTCATATGAACTATCCACTGAGAACGAAATTCGAGGAAACGTTTTGGCTTCGTGGAAAAAGAAATTCCAGCAAAAAGAGTGACTGACAATGGGTATTCTATTCAGCAGAGCAGGGCAGAGACGCAGTACTTTTTCTTGCAGCAAACATGCGTAAAATAAACTGTAGAAAGAAAGCCGAAAGAGAAAAATTACGCGAAAATTTGCTGTGGTTAAAGGGAAGTTTAAGCCCACTCGCTAGCCGTGCCAGGAAACGAAGAATAAACTTTTCGTTTCTTTCTCACAATTTCGCTTCTTTGAAAACTCCAGCTTAGACTTTCAGAAATCCTAAATATACCATCTTTAGTCCATTTTCCATTAAAAAACTTTCAACTAAGTTATTTGCACTGGTTGGTGAATGATAGCGACCAACAGAGTGGCGTGGCTATTTATCCTTTACATAAAACGCTAAAAATGTACTGAAAAGGCCCCTAACACTTGAACGTGTAGGCATTCGATTGATTGACTTAAATAGATGCATAGCGTGTCCTATTTTAAACATTTTGACCCAGAGGCTGGGGTCACGGGTAAAAGTTTAAATAAAAAACCGGACAAATAGGACCCAATATATGTTTGAAATTTGACAACATTTTGTTGGATCCATTAATAGTTTATTTTTATATATGACTGAGTAACTGATATGTATAAAGAATTACTAGCCTATTATGAAGTGACACCGTTTTTTTCTCAGTAATCACACTCATTGTCTGGATTTGTTCGTATGTATTACTTACATACACACGCTTTACAAGTCTGTGAAAAAAGGGGTTGACTTCGTGACTCTCAATTAATTTTAGTTGTTGTATTCGAAGTGGATCAAGTCTTTGTATTGAACAAGAAGAATATGATCAGCTTTGTTCATTCTTAATAAGTCAAACACGCATCAATATGCAAAAATGTGATTTTTACATTGACTCGCAATTTCCCCGGTGCAACAGATTATTGTTTCAGTTTAATTTGTTGTAATCAGTTTTACATAGTAATATTTATGCACTTGCAGGAGGACTTTCAAATAGCTTTTAGAAAATATGTTCAAGCTCCATATTATATGATAACAGTATATACACCTTTTTACGTCTTTCTCATGTGTTAATAATAGTATGTATTTAGTTATGTATAGCAAACACGTAGGCACTGGAACACTTACTCTCTTCAGGTTGTCGAGCATTTTCCAAGAAAAGACAGAGGAACTTTACGTAACATTGAAGAAAACTTATTATGTGTATCACAGTTCGTGTGATACACATATCTGCAAAATGCAAACTGCAAATGACGATGATCACATCTTCTAAAAAGGTTTAAGCATTACTACTTACATCGTCAAAGAAAGCAGCCAAACAAGTTCTCTTTTGTGCCTTCGCGGATTTTTTCTGGTTGTAATCGTCAAAAGTAGAAAGAAAAAAAATGAAGGAAAAGGAAACCCGCCAACACAGGAAAAAGAAAGAAGGACAAACAGGACGGCTAGCAAAGTGGATTCCATTCTCAAACGAAAATTCTTCATCATGTATACGAATCTAGAATCAGAAAAAGTAAAATGAAAATGGAGAAAAAACTTCAAAAAGTTTGAAACTGCTCTTCTAAATGTTTTGCTACGCAAGCATATGTGGTATCTACAATCTATATCACTCTTCGAATGTAAAATAATGTATATCATCGGTAAAAATGTATTTTTCTCTTAAGTTGTTGGGGTTTTTAGATCTTTGAACATTAAATACAAGTCTTCACAGGGCATGAATAGGTACCTCTATACACATGTATTTCTAGGTATATGTACATCTTCGAGTGCAGGAGAAAGTTGGCTTTCTCATGCACGCATCAAGGATTATGTCAGTTGAGAGTGTGTGAGAGAAAAAGAGACAAGACTTTCTTATTTTCTCCTCATTCTGCTTTCCTTTCTTCGTCCTTTCTCCCTGTTTTGCCTCTCTAAAACTAGAAATCAAAGAATCAAGCAGAAAATGGATAGAAATGGAGTATAGTAAATGTAAAGCGTGGAACGCGATGAGAGAGAGACGAGAAATATCTGAGGAATTATTGAAACGAGTGTAACAAGAAAAGCGTAAAATGTTGACTATGAAACGACGCAAATAAATATCACGTTGCATTCTATATAATATAGGGAGAAGTCGAGAGTTTGTATCTTTTTTCGGCTCTTTACTTTTTCCTATTCCGACCAACCGACCAATTTAAAAATGACAACAAAATCTCAGAATTTCGCATTGTATTCAACTGCATTCTTCAGGGAAACAACTGCGATCTGCAAAGTAACCAGATTGTACCCAAACCAAGAGTAGAACTGACCTGGTAAACAATAACGAAAATTCTGAAATTTTGGTCATAAGTACATTCACATTTCGGATGTACTCAAAATTTGAAAGTGATTCTAAAACACATTTATTGGTTTGCAAATTGTTCCACACTAGTTTCAGTATGTAGTAACTACTAGGTTTTTTACATTTAAGCTCTGCTTTTTAGCCAAAACAACATTATCCAGGTAATGTATTTCTTGTGTTGTGTATAGTGTTATGTAAAACTGTTGTCCAATCATCTTAACTAACCTGCTCTGTTTTATGATGCAACTTTAATTTAATCAGTAGAATTATAAAATCACATATGCGAAAATCGGAACCAAACGATTTGTAAATTTGAAGAAATTAACAATATTGGAGAAATGTTTTGTTTGTCATCTGTAGCACATTAAGATATTGCTAAATAAGAGATTTTCCTTGTTAAGTACAAGAGAGCTAAAATGTGCTTAGTTTGTCTTTCAGCTCCGACCCAAACCAATGAATGCAGTAAGTATATTATATTATGGCTGCTGGTGGTGTCTCAATGCAATTGAATTAATAGGATACAAATGTACATTTGACTTTCCAGATGTTTGTTTTTCCTACGCGGTCCTTCATTCATACGCCTCAGCTTCTCAACTTTGAATGAGGCAACTTTCTCCACATTAAGCATACCTACTTTGGTATACATGCTGCGCGCTGTAAACGCTTGAGATCCAGGAGATATCCTAAGCCAAGCGATTGGCAACTGTACAACACAGCGCATTGAATATGCAACGATACATGATATTCTAAGCTAAGGAGTGCTTTCATATGGCAATACCGCTTTGAGCGGATGCCAAACACCAGTGTATACCGAGTAGGTTCCGACATATTGAACTTTGTTTTATTACCGCGTAAACACTTTCCTCTCCGCCTCTCTTTTCATTCAACTATGAGAACATACCATATCCACCACTTCTCGGAAGAAGATTGCTACTCGGTATTTTTTTCCTTTTCGTTCGGTAGTGAAGGTAGACTTCACTTGACTTCCTCGCCAACTCAGTGAAAAAGTCCAGAGAGCTTCACCCTAGCGTCGTATCATTGCATTGCTTCCTTCCATTGGATTCATCACAAAGTCAAGTCTTGTTTCGGGGAAAAACAAGGTGCACATTCATTCATAATATATGGAGAACCAAAATAGAAATAAGATATACGTAGGTGCTACTATAAGTTGCACTCTTTTGACTTTGATCCTGTTGAACGCATCATATCAAACAGTTGCTTAACGCAATTCGCAACCGTCCATTTATGCAGCTTCCAGTTTTGTGTTAAAAAGAGTCTGCTGCGACACCAATCTGGAAACCCTTTTGTGGCTTTAGAGTAGGAAGCGTAAGAAAAGAGACAGCATCTATTTAGAAAAAGATACAATATTCGCTTGGGTTAATGGAATCCTCCAGTTGTTCATACAGGATACCCATGTAAACTTTTACTTCCCCGTGTAATAACTTTCATAATATTCACTCATTCACGTCGTTATTTGCACTCTGTCCAGGCTTCAACTTTATATAGTTTCTTAGCATCACGTGCAAAACGAGGCTTTCATATATCAATGTGCCTGTTCTTCTTATTACTGTACATTACAGCAATTTACAATGCCGACCATCAAACTTTTCTGCAGTTATAGTAAGAAGCATGCATGCATAAGCAAAACAGCATATTGTATGACGAAAGCGTTCACGGTTTTCGCTGAATTTCTTACACCTAACCCAAAGGAAGAAAAGAAAGTTAAAAAAGTGATTGGCCGAATCATGTAAATCAATGCATGCATCCCTAGATAAAATTGGACAGTGAGGAATTCCCCTCGCTGGTTAGGCGATTCATATAAGATATATATGTATGTTTTCCCTCCCCTCGGGTTGTAGCAAGTAGCCATCATCGCCAATTAATAGATCAAAAGTTCGAACCTTGAATGTTAGTGGGTTCTCAAAGTTTGAGAATTCAAGATCGTTATGTTGACCATTATCATGTTCCTTCTTTATGTTACGAAATATTACGAATTGTCTTGGTTCACGTTTTGCAGTTCCCTCCTTTACAGGTATCAATATTTTATTGGTGTTGGTTTTCCAAGTTCGGGTAAGTTCATACTTTTTTTTCAGAATCAAACATGTACCGTATTGAAAGGCACATTTTTAAAATTCAATTGAAAGAATACAAAAGGTTTTAATTAAAAAATCTTTGCACCTTGATATTGTTCATTAAAAATAGTTCAAGGTATAAAATTATGCAGTCTCAGAAACCCCTGATTACCCTACGGTTTTGTAATGCTCTGTTTATCACTATTTTTCCTGATTTTGTGGCGACATCATTGGAGACTGCCAATTTTTTTTCAAACGGGTGATTTTGCAGATTATTTTATTTTATGTGGACTTGATCACTTGGCATAGCTAATGTTGCAGAGTGCCCAAAGCCTTTTAGTTCATCTTACTGAGAAATATTTGAGATTTTTTGCTAGAGATTTTCAATCCCCCGCTTTTGTTTAATTGTCGATACCCTGTTTCCGCCCGAACTGATTAATTTCTTTTGGATTTTTAAGTGAGTTTCTCCTTATGCCGCTAATCTCCAGTCCCTGAACTATAACTATAGTCACTTCTCATTTTAAAATATACTGTTCCACTGCCACAAGTTATACGAAAAAACGAGTGAAATCTTATTAAATAGGAGGAGTTTTATGCTTTCCCTGGAGGTGCCACGGTATCGGGTGGGTCTGAAACTTTTTTTGTAGCGTGAAACCCGCTGATCAAGATGTTTATTATGATCTTTTCTAAATCATCTTCTGCAAGTTTAACGGCTAAGATCGTCGGTTATAGTACTTTAATTTCGAGGTGTGAAATAACGCTGCTTTGTTGTCGTTTTCCCTTCCCAACTGTTCTATATGAGATGAAAAACAAAAATAAACTTACTGATTATAGGCAAGAAAAGACAGGGAATTCAGAACAGGCTTCATCTTGTTCTTGTCAGACCTCCTTTTCTCCATAAGTTACTTCAAACCCTTGTGCCTTTCAATATGGTACATGTTTTAGTTACAGAACAACCTTTCGAACAACTAGGCTTTCACACACGAGTCGTGACTTTTAGTGTCGTCTCATTTTAAGTGTTGGCAAGTTGGCATCATGTGTTATAAAATATGATGAAAATGCAAATAATAATAGAGTATCGTAGTGTGCTACCATGCACGGGCCTTTAAAATAATTGGTTTCGGTTTTATGTATATAATGGATTGACTTTCCATATAACCCATGTAAGCATACGTAAGAACGTACATAAGCATGCTATATATAGTATTATATTCTTCTTTGACACTTATTTGTCGAATTCCACCATCATAACACCATCTTACACTACCCAGAAACTAAGATTATTCTGAATTTAATAAGAGGAATATACAGTTATTAAAAAAATGTGGATCTCTGTCAAAACATTTAATTTGTATCAGCAATCTCCATAGTCGTTTCATATGTGACATCATTGTCAGAGACATCGTATTCAATTGACAACACTGGGTTCTCCTTCGCCATTACCGGTATCGTTGTAGAAGCACCAATTGCATTCCTTTGTGGGACAGATGTAACATCTCTTGCCGGGATACGGGTATCCTGCGGGGGTTGCAGCTTTCTACTCTTTTCAACAAAAGTGTGAAAACGTTGCTGGGTTTGATGGTGGTCATCAGGGTCGTTGTGCTGGACTTCCGAATTTATGTTTTTCTCACGAAGACGTCCACTTTCTTTTAGTAGATGACTGCTTAGATGTGGGCTAACAATGTACGGTTCCCGTGATGGGAAATACGTTTCCTCCCTGTGTAAATCAGGAAATCCGAATCTAGGTGGATGGTATGATCGCTGATTCTCCTTTCGCTCTTGTGCAGTATCCGTAAAGTGGTCTTGCTGGGTACCTTGTCGCAGTACTACGTGTTCTTCACAAGATAGAATGAAGATGAAGATAAACCTCAATAAGAAATATGATTAGATTAAAATTATTCCGTAATGAAAGTTGATTATGTACCTCGATTTTCTCCTTGTGATGATGAAAATTCGTGCAGATGCCTTGTCATGCGGCTTTCGACTCCCGCGTACGGATCATGAACAAAGTGAAAATTGTTTTCACTTGCAACTCTCCCAGACCTGCTGGAAGCAGCTTCGGGTGGACCATGCTGGAATTTTCCAGGTGCCACTTTCGCATAATCAGGAGACACCGCAGCTCCCCTCTTGAACTGCTTTTGAGATTGTAGTCGCCAAAATTCTTGTTCCTCTGGAACACCATGACCCGGCTGATGTGGATCCTCTTGGTAATTACCGGGATATCTCGGCGGTGGATTAGACCGCAATGGTCTATTTAAATGATGATCCTCAAATAGTTTACTATTTGCAGCTGTAACAGAAATAACAGTTTGTTATCAAGACTTTGGCATNTCGCCAAAATTCTTGTTCCTCTGGAACACCATGACCCGGCTGATGTGGATCCTCTTGGTAATTACCGGGATATCTCGGCGGTGGATTAGACCGCAATGGTCTATTTAAATGATGATCCTCAAATAGTTTACTATTTGCAGCTGTAACAGAAATAACAGTTTGTTATCAAGACTTTGGCATTTTTTAATTTCATTACAAAATACTGCATCATTTTTGTGTGAAAATTCTTTATTAGCATTTCAAATCATCCTCACTGTTAATGGGAATGCAATCAATCCAATGATGCGGTAATAAAGCAACACAAAAAATGATAAGCACGATGAAACTTTGCTGACATGATACACGATGGTCCATTGTACTCACAAATTTCGTTAATTTCAACATCTGTAAATTACACTAACACGCAATTAAAATAACATGCCAAATATCTGGTAAAAGTAGGTAAGTTGCTTAAAACACCGATACTATATTGAAGAATAAAATAGCAGTGAAGGTGAATTTCGAAACATGGACATTCCAGAAAAAGTTTAAGAATGTGTGGTGGAGAGTAAAACTATATATTATTATTATTGAAAATAGGTTAATCCACTACTACTATTGCACCTCCGTGTTCAGGTTCCAATTTGGGACATTAAAGGTGGTATAACATGATCAAGTGTTTAGTGTTTCATGGTGTTGTTGCAAACGAAGTGACAAGGCTACCTCTGTCAAGCTTATTCACGTAGATGTGACAAAATGAGAGAAAAGTTATAATATGTTATCGATTTCTTCACATGTGCTGAAGGAATGTCCGCTGTCTGACGAAACCTTCTTGTAATATAGTACTATAAAACGAAGATAATATGCCCATTTGCGCATTCGCATTTACATACTTTAACAAAAAAGCATCCTTCCACGTTATACCTTCACGGACCAATAAAAGTTAGAACACGTCGACGTCCACTCTGTCAAATGTTGGCAGCAGTGGCTATAATAGAACAAGCATTTATAACAGCTTTTTAAATCCCACTTTCTCACCTACAAACTCAAGCCAATCAAATCACATTATACAACCTCCACAACATACGCATGCAAATTGGATGTGCCCTTATAATCAGTTTAATCATTTTACTGCAAATGGAACTGATCTTCTCTTACAAATTTTTTAGGATTAGTATTATATGTATTTAAAATCCGGTCTCCTCCTCCAATGAGTCGAGGTAAGAAGTACATGCAATTACTGGTCGTTACTATTTTGTATTTGAATCAGTTTGTAAGAAAAAGCACAGCTTCTTTTAGTCCTGCTTCCAACATTTTATGGATGTGGACGTGATATTTTAAGCTGTGTGGGGTATGGATAATGCTACGACGAGTCAAATGACCATGTGTAAGATAACAAATCCAACTCTCATAAAAGCTAGTAGAAAAATAATTTTCTCTTAACTTCTATAATTGATGAATTCTTTACATTTTCCCATTATTACTAGCCCTTTCCCCGCAGCCAATACTCCTAAGGCACTCAAGCTTTTGTAATCAAACCAATTTTACACTACATACATACATATTTTGATGTGTCCGTAGACATGCTGCATTTTCAATTAATGGCAACGGTACATTTTTCAAGGATTTCGTGTGAAGACAGCTTCGGAGAATTTTGAAAAAATAAATAAGGTTTTTCACAAAGTATATTTAGTTTTTAGCTTACTGCTTTTGGCTTTGGGATCCGGAATGGAAACTATTCTTTATATGCTACACTTCGTTGAACACAGAAGGACTTATTAACTGTTTCCACAATGCCCTGTAATTAATCGCAGCACCCTGCTGTCAAGACAAGAATGCAATAACATGCATGTTGCTCTTCACTTCGAAAGCAAAGGACCAGGAATGGAGTTTCGCATCGCACACACTATCAAACTGATCGTGCTCCTGTTATTGTCAAACGCATTATTGATCTTTTGCAACATTTCCATACGCACAAGGAAGAACTCAACATCCCTCACGATTCATAGATAAACGTTCTATTCATTTCATTCAAGCGCAGCTTTGCGTTTGGTGCAATCGGAATAATTTTCGCTCGTTTTGACGTCTCCAGTAAAACTCAGCAGTACTTTTGCTCAATAAATACTTTTCCCTCTCAATATCCAGCCTGTCTTTTTTGGATTATAGCAAAAATCATTTTCTTACATTACCTTCCAAAACCTTCAAAAAAAATATTTATTTTCTGCGATTGTGGACATTTTTTCTTAGAAAGTCAATCAAAATTCAATTAAAAAATAAAATTATAAAATTAATATGACCTTTGTGAATAAGGTAATACAATGTCTGATGATCGTTTTAAGTAATTGTTAGTTTATTTTCGCGCATAATTTTTTATTTTCTCACGATATGACTTCTCGTCCCAGGTAAAAGCTGAAACCAGATATGAATTATACGCATCAATTTACCCCAGGCCCACCATAAGTACGTACGTGCACTTTACTATTGTACCTTCTTACCACGCCGAGAATATGGAGAGGTTTTATTCAGGCTAAAATGAAGAACTCTACCATGTCGTTAATTTTCATATTCCCAATTTATTTTTTTTAATGCAAAGACATTGCGAGTGGCTCTACACAACTAAATACAAATAATGATGCGTTATGTTTATGGCTCTGTTTTTCGGCCATTGAAAGGAAAAATAATGTTATTTTCATTTTCTTGACTTTCCTGTAGTCAGTTTTATCGTAAAACAAGCGAGATGAAATTATTTTTTGATTGTGTTTTGTAACTAACTAGATCTTATCATGCTACAGCTTCAATTCAATATAGTGAAAACCATATTATCACACAGCAGCATTCTGTAACTTGCGAAAATCTAGGTATCTACCCTTAAAAATTAACTATACAGGATCATATTATGTTACTTAATAGACATACATTCGTAAAAGCGCTCATGCCTTTTATATCAACCTAGCCTTTCTCACAACTTCAGCCAGTTAGTACTAGTACACAACAACTTACTTCATTCTAGAAACTATGAAAAAGAAGGAAAATGAACAAGCAAGAGCCAAGAAGGAAAGAAAGTTGAAAACTCACTGGAGAAAGTAAGAGTGGAAAGTTGTCGAGGAAAAAGTTAGTTGTACAGTGTGAGCAAAAGTTTCTGCACAGGAGATGGTTTTAGTTACTTTACTTAGAACCAAAGCGTCAAGTGGATTCATTTCTCGTTTTCTTGTGCTGCTACACTTTAACTTTCAGAGACGCATGCATGGCCACAACTTATTTTTGTCAATATTTATTTTTTTCATGTGTATCTAACTTCTGCCCAGTCTTGTTATTGGAAACACATATCCTGTATGTATACTGATTTTTGTTAATTACTTTATTTACTGCTTAGGCCATTCTGCTTCTTGTATTGTACTGTTTTGCTTATCACTCACGAAAAAATCGCATACAATCAAAATCTTTGTCATGATTCTAATGTACTTTCTTATGTACAATGAAATGTGCACCGAAACCAGGCACAAGTCGTGAAAAGCAGTCACGGGGCACGCTGCGAATGTCGTGATTTAACTCGGATGTGGAAGAGTAAGACAAACTTTACCCGACCCTCATAAGTAGCTAAGACTTTAGCCTATATCTGCAGAAAATTACAGATTTTTGTTTTGTACTTTAAGTATTAAACCAGTCACTTGAATGCTCGGACAGACATTCTCGGACGCGCTTTATCAGTTCCTTATTGTGCGATGGTGATGTAGTATGAAATCTTTAACAAATTAAGTGCAAAAACCAGACAGGCGATTCCTTGCATGATCGTTAGTTATTAGCCTCAACAATGAGAGCTTTACTTTATTATTACTTCAAAATGTTACATAAGTAGAGAATAATGTCAACAATGGCGATTTTTTTCGCGATCTAATAATTTTATTATTATGCGGTTTTGTATTACACATTTATATCACTTTCGAATGTAAGAGCGTTCATTCCTCTATAACACGAGTTTTAACTTACATTTCTATGCACATAGAGTAGAGATTTAATCTTAATTAGGCTATGTTACTCACATCTTGAATCATATTAGTAATAAATTAAGTAATTTGACTGAATGACGCCGTTTTGTGGTAAATGCATATATATGTACGTCGTCGGTGCACGAACACCTGTGTACAAAAACTCTTGCGAAGGTTGAAAAGTCCCTCACTTGGCGTATGAACTTATTTAATTTGTACGAGGGATAATCTTTGCTCCGCGTTAAAAGCAAACTAACAATGTTCTCTACTAAAAGTAGGCATGCAGTTGTTGCTTGCATAGTTGCGTGTCACCAATTCTCTTTAGCAATTTCTCTGTGAGCCGTAAACGCAGGGATATATTGTATGAGAAAGTCATTTTGCAATTTTTCAATAGGTGAACATTTAACGATAACTAGTACAATTACAAAGCAACGATACTAACGAGTCAAAAAGTCAGTGTCCAGTCAGCCTTGAAGATTGTTGAATATTTAAATTAAATGACTTCCCTTACAATATTATAAATTATTAGGCTTAATTAAACCAACAATACAAAAAATTAAGAAAGAGTAAAATGACCTTTTGATAATAACATATTGTGGATTACTAAAAAATCAGTAAAAATTGTAGTACACTAAATGACTTAATTTGTAAATCTTGATCCTCTGATTGGTTTGCAGTTTTCTTTTGGGCTAATCCAATAAATTCTAAACTTCATGACCCAAATCTGCCACTCCTTCACTTGCAATCGGAACAAATTTGTCATCAATTTTCAGCAGGAGTATGGTCTTCTCCCAAGGCTATAAAATCAAAATACATGAAATCACATGTGAAACAACAATGTGAAACAATATTCTCGCAAGTGAGAATGGTAAAACATCCTTATTACAGGCCTGCGTACCGAGCGACATGGAGGATCACGATGCAGAGGAATCCATTTATGAACAACAATTCCTTCCATTCCTTCCACGGGAACCCAGCTTTGCCAGAAACTTCTGCCCCCTCTACTTTTCATCTCCTCATCCGGCCATATCACATCAATTCTTCGTCCTAAATTCAGTCCATCATACACCTGATTAGCATCAATTATGCGCACTCTTTGTAAACTGGTAGACTTTTCCCTTTCTCGGTCACGACTAGACTCCCGCATGCTTCTCCCTTCAACAGCAGACACAACACGTTCCTTATCTCTTGCGGTTACACTGGTGTCAGTCAGGAGACCAGCTATACTTGCGAGGGTAGAAGTTGATGGTTTACCCACGGAAACATTCGATGCGACGCTTCCTCTGTTAAAATTTCCCCTGGTCAGGGAGCTGCGGCCAACACTGCTTCCTCCAATTTGACTAAAAACGTACAATTGTTTAAAAGAGATTTGTTTTTTTAGTTACATATGTCTTCAGTGCGATAACAATAATTGCCAATTATTGGCAGCGTCGTAAGCATCTATCTTTGCATTTGAATATCATTTTGGCAATGAATTAACTTATAAAATTACCTTCCATCAAGGGACTGGCTTCCCGATAAATTTAAACCACTGGACACCACGGCAGGGAGCACGGCGGAAGTGGACATTGAGTAAACTCCGTCGTGTCCATAAGCTGTGTCTTCATGCGGTACTGCACTTGAACCACTTGAACATCCTTCGCTGCAACGCCGTCGAATCCTGTTCCACAGCCTGAAAGCTGATTCCTTTATCTGTGTAAAGCTAATAGGTCCCCCGACCAAAGATGTTACTTGTGAATGGGTATCTACGTAAGAGGTCGTCAAAGGCGAGACGTAGATTGGATAACCTTAAACAAACAATTAATAGTTACACCAAGTTACATAAATATTATTAAATACACGTAAATTGAAACATCCTCTCCATTCAAAATCGTTCAAATCAATGAAGCGGCACATCAAATGCTCACTTCTCCAATCTGGCACACAACACAAAAGTTTGAAAGTGTCGAGTATTGCTAAGTTTATACCTATGGGCTGATCACAGGAAGAGTTGATTATGTTTCGCAAGGCCTGCTTGGCATTTTGGATGCTCCCGCCTGAATTATTAAGAATTTGATTATATTTTTCTTGTATTATTTTAGATTTCAAACAATTAAATAATGCTGCTTGGGTTATTACGTTCAGGGTCCCTGTTTCGCAAATACACAAGTTCCTGAAAATGTGTAACAGACAATACAATACAAAAGTGAACTCCAAATTTCCAACAGATCAAAGGTTGCATGGAGAAACGTTTACCTGTTGTTGGCCCGCCCATAATCCTCGAACGCATTCCCTGTTCAGCTTGATCACACGGAAGCTCAAATGCCTTTTATTGAGCATGATTATTTTGTACTCGTCTGTGCCTAATAATGACAAATAAATGGATAAATAAAAGAAACTAAATATAAGTTGAAAAATTCATTAATAACTAGTAAGTACCATCATCAAGAACGTGGCGCAGGGCAAGTAACGCCCTGGTTCCTGCCAATACGGCACTTCTCCAAGCAGGATCACCTTCATGGGATATAACTAGATTGTCGTCATTGAAGGAGATGGCATCGAACAACGCTGCGTGATCATCATATTCATCTGGACACATGAAGTGATCTACACATAGAAGTACAGAATGAGTTTATGAGTAATATGTCAATTGCTCACCGCAACTTAATACAGTAGAAACGATAGGTTTCTAATTTAAACAAATGATTTTTTACCCTGATGAAGTTTCAAAGACATTCGAACTGCTGGAGCAACAACTTTTTTCAGAAGATCCATATCAGAAAACACCCATTCGTCCTAAACAAAACCAATTAGATAAATAGATATAAGAGTGTTGAGATGTGGAGGTATTCTGTGAGTTTAGGCTAAACATATATGATCATATAGACAGCTTACCCGTTGACATGTTACACGGAAGTCTCCTTTAAACAAAGCGTGAAGTCCGTAAAGAAAAAATTCCACACTAGATAGGGCATTGCTAAAAAAAATCAACAGAAAGATACTTTTCAAAGTTACTCCATTCAAATCAAGGCAGCACATTCAACGTTAGAAACAGCCTTGAAATATAACAGTTTGTGACGATGATATTTTCTAGTGTATGCTTAATTAAAAAATGTACATATATGTTATTATGACATTAAAAATCTAGAAAAATATGTATCTTTTTTCTTCTACTATAAAGTGGCACAACAGCTAAAACGAATATTATTTTTGAATCGAACCTGTGTGACGCCACCCCTAACGCTCGTCTTCCAAGAATGCTCAATGCAAAGCAGAGGGATACGACAAATGATTCCCGGCTACAGCTCTCAACGTCGGATCCCTTCTCTTTTTCTCTTTTTTTGACGCAGTAATTAATCCATGAGTGGTAGACATTACAAAAGCTATTGCGTGTGATCCCGGAAGTGGTGAAATCGTAATCTTCGTCCATGTTTACACTAAACACGGGATCTAATTCCGCATAATGTTTATCTAGTGTAGGTTTTAACGCGGTCAGAATTGCCTCAGACTCCATCCACTCCTCCAGCTTCTCTGCCTTCACTGCATAGTAAATTATACTCTAAAGGGATACAAAAAACCATCAGCTTTTTCCTTTACCCCAAAAGTGTAGAAATGTAGCGAAAGCCAAAACATGTAAAACCGTAGGCAAATTAAATCAATTATAAAATAATATAACAATGCACCTACCTTCACGTAGTAGGTGATGAGTATTTTCCTGAGGTCAAAGACTTGGAGCATGGACACGGCACTGTTGAATTTGAAATGAATGAATGAATTAATTAATCAAATATATTTTTTGGCTTTTAATTAATTAATTAAGCGTTCACTAACCTGTTGTCTGAAATGCTGTATCCCTCAAGCACGTAGTTGGTCACAGTTACCTTCACAAAAGCACAACATTGTAATTATTATTTATTGCATAATTAATTTTAACCAATTAATTAATAATTATAATTGCTGATTGACGAACTTCCCAACTAAGCCAGCGTTGACTGAATGCACTATTGATGCTCAGCATGTGAGGCGGATGGCCTGGTTTAGAATAATAGAACAACGGTTTGTTAATCCTTGCATGCACACTTTTAAATTATCGACTCATTACCTATTAATTTACTTAATTAATTACCTGGCTCACAACAACAAAACCCCTCATCATCTTCCACTCCCTCTGTAATAGCTTCGACCTCCCTCTGCTGACAGTACGTACCACGAAACTCTAGTCCTAAATTTAAAAAAATATATATGTATACAAGAACAAATTTACAAACTCTGTGACATGGAGCATTAGAATTTTTTTAATTTCCATAAAACGCAAAAAAGCATGATAAAAAATAATATGTGACACAAAAAAACACAGTTATAGTCAGTCTGTTAGTTGTTGGAAGGATGAGATTGGTATTAGCCAGTGCTGACCTGTCACATTCGTCATTATTCATTTCCATAATTTTAAATTAGATACTACCAATCTCATCACTCCCTTCAATTATGATTTGCAAAAAGTTTATATTACTATAAATAAAATTACTATAAATGTGTAGTCCCGTTCCCAGAATTTCAGAGGTCGGACGTAGGAAGTGATAAAAATTGCGCTTCCTAGGAAAGGATTCAGGGGAGCGGACAGGATTGACGACACCAGAGCTTGGAGAAACAGCATGGCTGAATGAGGTACACTAAACGGTTGCGCAAATGCGTGGAAAGCTGTAATAATTAAATTTTTATAACAATCAACTATTACACCACGATTAACTTGCATAATTAATTTTTAAAAAAACTAATTTACCAGACCCCCACGGTATTTGAAATGGGGCAATGTAGGTGATGATAAATTGTAGTTTGAGCCAAAGCTCGTAGACCTTGTGGAAAGCGATGGTCATAAAAAAGAGGTCGACAAGGAGTTGTTCTGAATATCCTTCCCAGTCGAAGTTGAAGAAGAGAACGGTGAAGAATACGATGAGGTAGTGTTTTGATGGATCAGAGAAAGTCATTCGGAAGGCTTTGAGGCCGGTGATGACAATGAGGAGGCTTCCAAGTGGTAATCCGAATTTTTCCTCGGAAACTAGCTTGGTGGAGTTTTCAGTCACAGGGGATCTCCTTGATCTTCCATTTCTTTTGGTGTAGGAACTGCTTCTCCGAAGCAGTCTTCATCTGGACAAAAGATTTGTTTCAGGACAGTCCACATGATTGATGGATCAGAGAAAGTCATTCGGAAGGCTTTGAGGCCGGTGATGACAATGAGGAGGCTTCCAAGTGGTAATCCGAATTTTTCCTCGGAAACTAGCTTGGTGGAGTTTTCAGTCAAGGCACTTATCCATAACAAAGGGTAAATAATATTCTTTTCGAAGAAACAAAACCAAACAAAAATTTTCTCGAACCACATGAGGCGGGCGGCATCACGAACTTCAAACTGATTATACTCGCCAGGGGGCAAGACGGGATGGGATATCAACTGACAGGGTAACTGTTTGCGAAACTGAGGGATGAGATAATGGAGAAGGAAGCCGACAACAATTGCGACGCAGTAGAGGACGGGAGTTAATCCAGGTTGGAGTGCTGTGAAGACCGTGCTGCTGTGGAGTCCGAAAGTGACTGCTCCAATGACAGTACAAATAATTGCATCTGATTTGAGACGAGCGGTGACCGTTTCCTTGAGTTTCTTTGGCAGGGGATCTCCTTGATCTTCCATTTCTTTTGGTGTAGGAACTGCTTCTCCGAAGCAGTCTTCATCTGGACAAAAGATTTGTTTCAGGACAGTCCACATGATGCTGGAGTCGGATGCGGAGCGACTGAGATGGTAGGCTGATGCTACTAAAAGGCCGCAGAATATTGAAAAGAGAAGATGTTGTGTTGACTGAGCTTCACTCATGGCTCCGTACGTAAACCCATAAAGAAGCCCCACGGTTATCCAACTTTTCACAAAGCAGATGAAGGACGCAAATAAACTAGATGTTCCGTTGCCTCCAAAAACATGAATGTCGAGTTGCTCGAAAACATACATGGTGAAAGTATTAAATTGTGGAAATAATCCTATACTAAACAGTAGGGGGAAAAGGAGAATAAGTAGTAATATCCCATCGCGAAAGTACACTGCAAAAAAAGTAAAAAAAAACATTATGTTATTACCCTTTTAATAAATTTTAGATGAATTTAAATCTGTTATCATTTCCAAGC
>JAHZNF010002619.1:0-12807 GCA_027744215.1 Troglopedetes dispersus
TCTTATGCGATGCAATGGCCAGTATCTGGATTTTTGTGCAAAGTAGTTACCATTTGACAGATCATCTGTGCACTAATGTTATCCAGATATATCTCACATGGCTAGTGCTAGATAATTATGTTAGATAACTGTTGCAAATGTTTAAATGTTACAGTTTTTGGTGCAACGGTGTTGTGAGATGCTTTTTACAGCAAGTGTGACTTGGTTTATTACTCCATTACACTACATACTTACCTAATGGAAGATTACCGAGCTTGATTTCCTTCCTGGTCCCCTCTCTCGCTGCATTCTCCTCTGTGCTGTAGGAGTGAGAATACACACGAGTATCAGTCGGAATGGATGGAAGCTGGTGGGAAAGAAACTCATTTCTCTATTAAACTAATAACAATACGGTTCACAGGGGAGGATGGGTTCTTCTGACCAAATAGTATTCCAGTTGAATCATGTCAAGTTTTTTCCTCGGGTTTTCCCCCTTCAACCCTGGCCAATTTTTTTTGATTGATTCAATAATAACAAAATATCTTACGAGGAGTGATAATAAACAAGGAACAACACGAAGAAAAACACAAGAGCTCTCTCGCCTCTCAGTACAGTACTGACTTGACGTGTGGATAAGGGAAAGCTTGGAGTGGAGCAGATGATCGGAGATAAACTTGGCTGATCTCGAGACGGCTTCCTTCACTTCACTTTTTTTTCGGTTGGAAAGGGGACATAAATAATGTTTTTCGCCAGCCAGGTCCCGCTGAGCCCTCCGCCTCGTCCTCTGTATATATTTTTATACGCTCAAGTCGCACTTCACTTTTATCACCGACACTGAAAACCTTTTCCTCCTTCTCATCATCATCATCAATATCATATCATCTCCATCACTTATCTCTTGTCATCGTGTCATCTGTCCAATTTCTTTCTTCCCTCGGAGCGCAAACAAACAACATGAAAAAAAATATACACGACATATTTCTCCGAGACTTGTGTCCACATCGCTCCCGGTTCATATTCATATCTTGGCGTACTCTTTTGACAACAAGGAAACGAGACGTGTGAGAAGGATATTAAAGCGTGAATGCCATGCTGCATCTTTATTCCAGAGAGAGTAACAAAAAAACGAGTTTTTATAGCTATTTTGTATTTTTGATAAGACAGAAAAGTGGAAATAAGATGGTGGGCAGTTTGAGCGAAAAAAATCATAGTTTATGTCATGTCTCCTCGGTCCTCCTGAGTAAAATACATATCAGCAGCGAATATTATCATCACTTGGGAGACCCTCATCCACTCACCAAACGCGACATCATTACCTTCCCCCAAAATAAGGAAACTTCTTGTAACTAAAAAATTAATTTGCTATTCCGAAATTGACCTTTTCCAATCTCCAAAAACAAGCTATATGTTTGTCCCGGTCACACTTTCCGATAAGGCTTGTGTGCAACATTGTTACTCTTTTTTTTCTAAAAAAATATCCAATAATAGTGGAAACAAAAGAGAAAACTCTGATGATGATGATAATGACGGTGATGGTGGGTGCACATGTTCACCGTTTATAAAATAAGGGACACATGTGTTCCCCTAGAATAAACGAGGAGACGAGTATGTTCACAACTGGCTTTTTCTGGAGTGGTGTGTGTCGTGTCCGCTCTCCCGCAGACTTCCAATACTTGACACGTACGCAATTCAATTCCAGAGGGACTTTATATTTCCTGGAAAGAAAAAATATAATAAAATAAAAAAAATATTCTCTTCTGCAAAGATGTTGTGACCAAAAAGGCTTGATAAGGTTTGATGATGGTGTCCAAAAAAAAATGCGTGCGCATGCATATTATTTTTGTATACACACAAACACACACCACCACCCTGGAAGTGAAAAGGGGTCCACAATATGCTCCATGCACACGTCGAGACACAGATGCCACAGAAAATTGCAACAATAATAATAACCAGTGCGAAACCCTGGATTGCTGCTGTTGATCTTGAGTGTTTTTTTTCTTCTTCTTCGTTCTCTGGGACAAACTAATAATAAGTAGGAAGGAAAACAAGATATGAGGGAAAAAATTACGTGGGATGAGGCAAGATAAGCTTTTTCCCGTCATCACACAAATATTGAACACTCGATGAGAGGAAAACTAAGGAGAAGTCTCTGGTCGAAACATAAATAAAGCATGAGATGCCGATGGATATCTAATGTGATGAACTAGAACGAGGTCGGGTTTGTTTTCTCCATTTTGTAATAGGATTTCCGGCCAACGACTTACACGGGAAGTTTTCCCAGCACAAAAAATATATTAAACGTTGTTGGTTGAGGAAGTTGTCCTCTTATTTCCTTGGGACCATGATACCAAATGTGTCTAAATATAGATGAAGAAATGGTCTCCTTTCACTTTTCCTTGGTTATCGTCATCATCAGCGATCTGAAAATTCTCGAAGGAAAAAAAAGCGCGGAGAAGAACCAGGGCGGGAACATATTGGAGAATAAATTGTTTATGAAACAACTGCGCCAGAGGCAAAGAAGAAACTAACCAACCCAAATCCACTTCCATCATCATCATCATCATCATATTTGAGACTTCAATATAGTTTTAATATACCGTATTATAACTCACACAAGGAAAACCGGATTATAAAGCCGAGCTGCCACAACCTCGACAAAGTACATTGCACCTGCAAAGTGGAAAGTTCGTAGAATTCAGCAATCTAATTGCTTGCGTATTGCAGATTTGAAGAAGCATAAAATTAGGTTTTATTATTTTTTCTTTCAAAAAAATGAATCATGTTGAAAGGTCATCATTCAAAACAGAGATTCTTCGAAATTTTATTTCTCAAACCAAAACGTACTAATGTTGCATAAAAGTAATAAGCATATTACGAACGTATAGTTTACCTCTCTCATCGCGTTGACGTAGAATATTCTATGCCGAATGTTCTCTAAGGAGCAGTCTCTTAAAATTGCACACTCATTACTTTTTCATTTCTTTGTCCAAATTCAAAAGGTTAGGTTGCAGTCTGGAAGGTACCGACACACAAAATTAAGTAAAGAATATACTTAACGGTGAGTTGCGGGCTTGGAGTGAACTTCCCTTTTGGCTTGATTTTGGTTGCAATTTCAGATATTATTTGTAATTAAATATTTTTTCTGTGTTTTTTAAGCTGAAGCTGCCTACAACAATTTCAAGTGTTTAACCACGTTGGAAACTTGGTACTTGGTATATTTTTGGACACTTTTCAGAATGTTGAAAAGCTTCTGGCCCACTTTGGGATTTGTTGCGGTAGTAGTTCTTGGTACAATAAACTGCATAATAATCAGTGCCATTCTAGACGAGATTTATTATTAAAATTGTTTTGTTATGTACAGAATTCTTTTTTCAATTTGAAAATTTCCAGTGCTGCTGCTGCTGCACACAACCTACTGCTGTCAGTGCTGCCCATCTGCCATACTTAGGAAGCGACCAGAGATGGATACCATAAATGCATTTAAAGCGAGGCGTCAGGATTAAATTAACCATTTTTGACATATTTCTGTTAACAAATCAAAAGTAATTTCACTTGAAATAAAATCAATACAAGTTTCATAACGAAAATTCCAGGTGGGGCATTGCATTACACTTGATTCACAGTGAAAGTAAGAATAGTAAAAAGAAGTTGGCTAACAAGCCTGCTCAGCACAACAGAGGAAGTGGAATTAGGGCGGTAAAGAAGAAAACATGAGTTGGAGACCATGTGCAGCCCTCACACCTCATTTGCATAAGAATTATCAGTTTTGCACGTATCTATGATTAGCGTGTCTCAAATGAGATTATAATCATGCATTAATTTAAATAATTTATGTGCATTAAATAGGTTCGGAAGTAATTGCTAACATGTCAGACATTTTTATAAAAGGTTTGCACCCGTCGCGTTTCATTTGAGTGTGTATAAATTATGTCGTAGAACACACGCTGTGACAAACAATATTAACATCTTAAATGTCTAATCTTCAAGATTGGGAATGTCCAAGATATTCTGAAAGCGATGCAAACTTTTAATTAAACATTCTAAATTAATTATTACAATTCCAAGTAGTTAAGTCTTGGAACATTATTCTGATTCCTTTCTTCGCATTGATTTTGATTAAATGAAAGAATGTGCCCGTTTCGTTTTTGAAGAATCCCTTTCTTGTTTAGTACTAAATTTTATTTTGATTGTTTCAAGTGGAAATACTGCTGTTTTAGAGCAATGCTTTATACTTTATTTCCGGTGCTGTGTTGATGGATTTATTTTGCTCCCGCAACTTGAAACTTGCTCCATTGCTCTTCCATGTAAGTTGTATCCAAAACTGCCCTCCAGCATTTTCGTTCAGTTTACGAAAACGTGAATCAAAGCACGCCAAGTATTTCGCAGAAATTAGATATTGAGCAAGAAAGGACTTAGTGATTCCTGTTATCATCAATGCGCAGCACTTATTACAAATTCAAACTCTTGCTCCGAGATATATTTTAGCACCATGAAATCCCTCTCAGCAATGGGAAGCTATTGCTGAAATGAATCACATTATCCTTGTACATTAGCAGGGGCTATCTTTTATTGAAAAATGAATATATATCTATCTAGAGGCGTAAAAAAATCCGCAGGCTTGATTCTTCTCGCCGAGCGAAGTAGTTGGAAGTTCAAAGTGAGATGCATGAGTGAAACATAGACTTATGGGGAAGTTAACTAAATACAATTTAATAGATCAAATCTACAATTTAATATGTTGCAAGCATACCTACTCCGTCTATTTGATATCGACAAAATGTTTTGAACAACGGGAGTAGACCGTTTACCAATCCGAATGCAAATTAGCCTTGAAGTGACACGAGCGTTACATAAGAAAATGTTGTGTAGCTTGAGCAGTTCGTTTTTAGTTTTATATTACATAGTTAAGTAATTAACATTTTAGATTAGACTGTATATTGTAGACCACGTCAAGATAAATACGTTTGATTATTTGTACCTACACGAAACCTTCCCTTCCTGTAATTTTCCGTGTTGCTCAAAAGACTGAGAACGGAACACCTTGTTGTATTTACAAAACAATCATCATAATATGAGCCATTCTGCGGCACATAAGCAACTCCGTAAAACACACGACTAAGTATACATTTTAGGGGATAATAATATTCAAATTATGCACACGTCGTAATACATCTTAATAACAACAGAACTAGCAACTCCAGATTGAATGTTCCTTTCTCCTTTCTCTCTGAACACGGAAAAAACAGTGTAGCTTACCGAAAATCAGATGTTACATAATAATAATAATAACAATAGCAAGAAGTAAATAGCCGGATCAAAGTAAGCCATAAAATGTTGGACCACGTAACCTTCTTTTCCATTTCTCTCCCACGAAACTGGAAAGCACACGCACACTTCTCTTTTTTATTGTGCTCTACTGATATTTGTTTATTTTTTGCCACACCCAATGATACCCGACGAGAAAACGGACACAGCGTGCTCCAGAAGAGGCACAAACACAGCTCCACCACCACCACCGCCGCTCTAATACGGAGCACAGCTTTACGATTAAAAATTGTGTGAACGGCGAGAACACGGCATATTAGAAAATTATGCTCGGGCATCCACATTAAAACTTAGAGGAAAATAGGAAAAGCGCCTGGGTTATTATTACACACTGCATTACCATCTGCTGGCTGCTCCGTATATTCTAATGACACGAAGACCAGTAATAATAGAACTTTGTAATAATAATAGCGGGAGAAGAGTGCATGCATGCATGCATACCATTATCATTTATTTACATTTTACCGTTTTATGATCATCGTCACCGTGATCGTCCTTTTTCCTATTACACCAGCAGAGTCACATGGAGAGTCGTCACGATCAACATATTGTTGTTCTGGAAGCTCGACTCATGACTAGTAATTTCCAATTAAAACAACAAACTTTTCCTCCTTTTCTCTCCTCTTCCCTAAATATTGTATTCCACCGAGGAGTCCTTCTTTCGTTCGTGTTCTGCATGCACAAAAAATAAGAATATATAATATCCACACATGTATGTATATACATCCAGCCTGGATCTCTCAGCTCAGGAGGGAGTCGCAAAACCAAAAATTTATCACGTTCCCCCAAGAGAAAATCCAACAGGAGGAAAAATATGTGATGGGAACCTTGTACCCTGGTTTTTTTGTTTGGGTTCCACTTGACCGAGGTGACGCATATGACATGATCATGGGAGTATTGAGCATGATGATGATTACCATCATTGTGTTATTATTATTATTATCATTATTATTATGATAACCATTGTTTTTGTGGTCCCCATTGCACTATAATTAGCATTTTCTATAATACTAACGATAATCATATTTCTCCTTTGAAGAGGAAAAATTATGGGAATGGCTACAGGGAAACGACCTCCCAAACAATATACTCGTTTTACGCAACTTTAAATCCGGCTCGTTTTTTTTTGTCTGGCTTGCGGATCAACAGAGCCAAAAAATATATTTTTTTATAAGCAAAGTACACACTTTCGTTGGGAGATACTTGCTTGCAACACATGAAATAAAAATGGAGAACGAAGAGGGCAAAAAAAAGAAGAAGAGAGTCGCTTACATTAGGAAAAATGTGGAGGACTACTACTTGTACTTATCTATGATTATTTTTATTGTTATTATTACCAGTCCCAGTTATATGAAAGTATTTTTTTTTCTTTCTGGAGAGTGTAACGCACTTTCACCACGACCGCAACAAAAAAAATACACAAGCGCGGCGAGTGCAGTGTACTGCACTGGCATTGCCCGAGCGCGCCACCACTGCCACCACATCAATTATTTATGACTTATTTATTTCATTTTTATTGTTGTTACAATGTTGTTATGTGGTCGTTCTATTATCATGATGATGACGACAACACTAGTACAGCTACAAAAAATGTCCACCCTATTTATGTTCCCTGGCTTGCATGGACATTATTATTGTTACATTCTTTTATCTTTTTTTCTGGAGTCCCTTTCATTTACAATCCTGGAGGATTCCGCATTGTAAAAAAAATACATGGAGCTAATGTTGCACTAAAAGAAGGAAGCAGTTTCATTTTTTTCTAAAAAAATATATATATATATAATGCAATACAAACTGTCGGTGTGTGAAAATCCCTTCCTATTGCCTTCTTTATTGTTCCGAGAGGCTACACCACTTGAGTGAAGAAAAAATATTACATGAGTTGGGTAATAACAATAATAATAGTCTGAAACTGTTCCAGACTAGGAGAGAGTTGAGAGAGAGAAAAAAGAAGATGCTCTTTGTCAAAACAAAAATTGTAAACTTTCAGGACTTTGAAGAAAGACGGAGCATTTTCTTGTTTTTTTTTCTGGAGAAAAAAAAGATCGGAGATTTACAACCACTTTTTTATTTCCTCAGCATCAAAATTATATTTTATATGATCCTTGCGGTTTTTGAGTGAAGTGTTTTTATGGAATCAGTTTTGGCAAGGAAATCACACATGATGAAAAGAAGAGCGCATTTAATGGAGCAGTCATCTCTACAAAGTGGAGTGGCGCGTTTACCTAATTGCAACTTTCAAAAGAAGTCGTGTACACAATTCACGAACAAATAAAATATTTCAAACCTCAAAAAAAATCCTATTACAGAATTGTAAATAATATTAAAATATAAAATTAGTAAACCGTCACAATACAGTAGTGGAATATGAAATCATAGATGCAGCAATTGAAGATTGTTGTGTTTTTCTACGAAAGAAAAAAGATGGGAGTCTATTGTACTACGCCTCCTGTTTACCCATTTTCTCCGTGTGACTTCCTTTGTTAGTTGTCTCGTTCCATAAAATAGTACCCATCTTGGTTACATCTCCTGTGACTCATGTTGAGCAAAGTATTCAGCCCAAAGCTAAAGTTTTCCCTTTACTAATCCTCTTATTTATTTTTTCTTCCAGTTATATGGTTATCCAACAGCAACAACACCAGTCAAAACACATTTTCTTTCATTTCCGTTTCAATATATAAATGTTTACCTTGGTATACTAAAAAGGCAATAATAAAAATTTCCGTGCTGATTTCATTAATAACTTTGCAGTATCCATAATGGTTTGTTGGAGGACGCAATAAAGAGAAATGCAGTTTTTGTTGTTGACATGCAATTCGCAAGCAAAAAGGCAAACTTATAAGAAAGAAGCACAAACACACACACAAGCTTTCCATTTTTTTCTGTGTGGCTCTCTTCTAAAAAATATTATATACAAATGTGTTTCGTTGTTGTATGTGATGTGATGTGATGTGGCGCTCTGGATTTTACAACTGGTGCCAAAGGAGCAGCCGGGAGAGCAGGAGACAGGGTCTCGTAAAAACCCTAGCCAATATAATAAAAACTGACTAGCTATCTACTTTCCCCGAAGAACGGAAGAGAAAAAAAAAACGACTTGATTTCTTCTTTTGTCTTGTTCCATGAAAACTATACCATTTTGCATTTCACTTCCACACATGGATAGATAACAGACCTCTGCTCTTTATCTAACTTGTAGTGCAAGATAACCCACATCCATGTACCCAAATTTCTATTGTTTTGTATACGCGGGTAGAAATACTGATGAACAGTAGTAGTATTGCCTCCTACTGCTCAGTCAAAACTTATGACATGACTACTACTTTGGCAGTCTGACCCGAAATCTCAACTGGTATGCAGAAAGGAACTGTTTGGAATTGTTACACTCATTTGCATTTAATTCTAACTGGAAGCTCAGGAACACTGACTATGCAAATAATGAGGGCTAAGAAGGAATGAACCGGTCCGTACAAAGTCCAAGGTTCGAACTCGAGACTACTCAGTTCCCAGTGTACCCCAAACAAAATAGAAGCCATGCATTAACATACTTCACCAACCCGGCTCGTTCCACCGAAAACTAGATGGTTCTTTATTTTTTTTTCACAAAAATATAAAAAAAAGTTCTTTTACTGGTGTATCTCGTACCGCGATTGTCGTCGTCGGCTTCTTGCTTCAACTGTCCTTGGAAGTTAATGCACACACGGTATTATTATTAATATAAAAGGAGAAGGCTTCCATGGTCGCTTGTGCAGCCCAACTCACAGTTCCCAGTGTACCCCAAACAAAATAGAAGACATGCATTAACATACTTCACCAACCCGGCTCGTTCCACCGAAAACTAGATGGTTCTTTTATTTTTTTTTACAAAAATATATATAAAAAAAGTTCTTTTACTGGTGTATCTCGTACCGCGATTGTCGTCGTCGGCTTCTTGCTTCAACTGGCCTTGGAAGTTAATGCACACACGGTATTATTATTAATATAAAAGGAGAAGGCTTCCATGGTCGCTTGTGCAGCCCAACTCGGGAATTTCTGAGTTTGTATGGATACATGCATAATAGGATGAACAGGCTTCCAGCACGAAAATATGTACATATTTATAGAGATTTAGCGAAAGACGAAACAAAGTACCTCAGAAAAAGAGGCAGAAATGGCCTCCAACTCTGAAATGCACACATCGCCAATATAATATCAATACTGCTGCATATACTTATACACACGTCCTTCCCAGAGTTCTCCATGAACCACACAGCTATACACATATATTTATATACATATATTTTTACAACCTCCAAACCCTACACGGCGGAATGCATCAACAAAAACAGTATAATATCCTCACTTTTTTTTATATATATTGTCTCGTTTTCTCTAAAAAAAACTACTTAAAGTAAACCGCACAATGCATGGATTCGATTTTTGCATGGAGCATAAGCATACACGAAAGACGAAACAAAGTACCTCAGAAAAAGAGGCAGAAATGGCCTCCAACTCTGAAATGCACACATCGCCAATATAATATCAATACTGCTGCATATACTTATACACACGTCCTTCCCCGAGTTCTCCATGAACCACACAGCTATACACATTTATATACATATATTTTTACAACCTCCAAACCTTACACGGCGGAATGCATCAACAAAAACAGTATAATATCCTCACTTTTTTATATATATTGTCTCGTTTTCTCTAAAAAAACTACTTAAAGTAAACCTATGCAATTTTCCCTTCCTTCTTTTCGGCTTTTTTTTCTTTTCTTTTCGTCATTTGCACAATGCATGGATTCGATTTTTGCATGGAGCAAAAGCATACATACTGCACAATATATGTCCATATATGTAGTTATTTCGCTATAGTGAAAAAAAATAAAAGAAAAAACTGGGTTCAGCTTCAAGTGATGGTTCCTTGTCCTAAATTTTCGCTTTTTTTCGCAAAGTAGGAAAAATAGCATGGAGAAACAGGAGCAGCGGAAGAGTTAGGAATGGTACATAGTATAAGGAAAAAAATACAGGATGACGGTGATAGGTGTATATGGTCTACCATGTAATTTTTTTTAGTTGAAGGTCTTTCTCTTTCACGAAACTTTATTTTTGTTACCTCTCTTTCTCTCTCTCATACACACACACAGTGGATATTTTTTTTTCAAGGCGAGAAATGGCTGGAACTAGTGCCTATTTGGATGGTATAGATTCTCTGGTTTATTTTCCAACAAGCTCGAGAAAAAAAAAACTCACTTTCTCTCGTGTGAGACAAAGAGAGGATAGACTCTGAAGAAAGATCTATCATCACGATCATCATGTGTGTGTGTGTGCTTTTGCCTCCGTTTACAAAACTCGTCTCGTCTTGTGTTGGAGCTATGCAGGGAAAATATTACGACGGAGTACTCCCTCCATGTATTATTTTTTTTTCAAGGAAGCGTACAGCTATTTGAGAGAGTGAGTTAGTCACTCAATACTTTTCCAGCCTTTCGTCGACGTCGTTCTTTCCAATGTACCCTAAGAAACAGAGACGAATGGAGCAGAGCACCGCATGAGAGCCTTTTTGTCGAGAGAGGAAAGAAAGTGAAAATGTATATAGTGAAGAGAAGCTCGTTGGCCTGGCCATATTTGTGGTGTTGAAGCCGTTGGTGGCACACTGCAAAACTCTTGCTCCAGTCTCCTACGTATTTTCTCGCCTCAAAAATTATATTTATAGCGAACACTGAGAGAAAAAGCAGTCATTTGGTTTGAACAAAAAAATTTTTTTTCACTCGTCTGCATCTCGCACAGTTTTTTGGTGTGGTGCCACGGAGAAAAGTAAAAGGAGAAAATAATAGCACACCGCGGATAATACAAGTCAGTCGGAAAGTAAAATACATTTCCTTGTTTTTTTTTCTTGTTGTGCTGCTCCTGCTCCCACCATGTGTTTTATGAATGGCTAGAAAAAAAGTTGCACACAAGTTAACCAGGGAACAATATTATATATAAAGTTGACACACAGAGAGAGAAAAAAACTTATTTAAAAATATATATAAATTGCGTGTGTATGTGTGTGTATTCAGTGAAGTGAATAAAAATTCATGCATTTATAGACGGATTAGTAGACAGCTAAATAGGGAACAAGAAAGCGTGAGTGACAGTGTTCGGGACACATATAAAAAAAGTGTTGTCGTTGGTGGCGTTATTATTACGTATTATTCTTGTAACAAACGTTTCCGTGTTATTGCCATTTTATCACATCGTTCCTGTCCTGTCAGTTCACACAGGAGAGAGAAATATTATTTTGTCTCGTTGAGTGAGCTCACGGTGCAATTTTTTCCCCTGGTTATCCAGAAACAGAACAAAAAAATATCTTGTATAAAAAAATCCTACTACCGGGCTTGTTGGGTCTGGTGCACAATATATTTTTTTTTCTGGACAAAGAATAATGCATAGTTAATATGACGGGGGACGCGTCACCTGACACGAGAACGGGTGTATAATAATATACATTTGAGCTCCATTATTCTTTCGCGAGCCACAGGAACGAATTTTATTGACATATTTTTCTTGTGCAGGAGTACAGTACCGAGAATCTCCACTGAAAATATTTAGAATACAACGTTTCTTCAGAAAAAAATATAAAAGGAAACTAAGTTAAGTGGACGTTGTGTTCTGCAACACGAACATATTTTTCGCACATGCCTTGACCACTGCTGTTCGTGCAGGCTTGTTTTGTCATCAGCTGACTTAGAAAAAAAATCCGTTTCTTAAGCGTTCGCGACAAATGCGAAAATCTTTAAAAATGACTGCACACAAACACCAATAATAATATCCCATGAACCAAGTGCAAGGAAACGGCTGAGGTGGTACACACACACTCTCTTTCTCTCTCACACACACACACACTCTCTTTCTCTCTCACACACACACACACACTACTGCATCATAGAGGAAGAACGTGGACATAGGAAAACCTAGGCAAGGCTTCATCGACTCATTCAATCCTCATAGTTTCTAATAAGAAGGAGTGCACTGGTCGACTACTCCTCAGTCTGAATTTGTCTGGAAAAGTGGAAACACGCGAACGCACCAGTCCAAATTTCACATTCACATAAACACACACACACACTTTTTTTTTCTTTCCAAGTGGAATAAAAAGTCTTCTGAAAGAAAAAAGAAAAATGCACAAAAATACACGTTCTCTGGTGTGATATATGTAAAGAGGTATAGAAAACAATAATTGTCTCTTTTCAACCATTTCCAATTTATATTTCTCCATTAGAAAAAAAAATTCTCTACAGAAAATATCCATTGTGCTTGTCGTCATCACGTTTACAGATTGTTTATTACTATCACGGAAAAAATACTTTCCTTTTTTGTGTGCTCGTGAGACATTAAGCGCAGCCGGGAAGTGTGAGTCAAGTGCACGGTGTACATTTATTTTTTTTACGAAAAAAAGAACCGGAAATGGGGATCTGATAAAATAATAATAAAAATTTTTTTTCTCCTCTTGAAGCAGAAGAAAAAAAGTGTCCAT
>JAHZNF010002620.1:0-13138 GCA_027744215.1 Troglopedetes dispersus
AATTAGCGATTCAGAAGCCACAGTCTTCTTCCCAATAAACATTTTTATTGTTCATGCCATCAGACAAAATTTTTATTGTGCATACACATTTGTATTTTTCATATAAAGATGCTGGAGTGCTGGAGCACCATGGCTAATGCTTGAATAATTTATGTATGAATGTTTTCTACTAATTCACAATTTTTAACTGGTTGTTTTTAGACGGAGGTGGCAACGGTGACTGGAACAACTCGGGAGCATCAAGTTACTCAGCCTACAACGCGCCAATGATGTCCACTCACTTGCCACAGTCTGCATATCCTCCTCCAAACGGCGGTCCAATTGGTGTGTCGAACCCCATGCACTTACCTCCTCATGATCCCATGGGCGCTTACAACCACACCGGGATCCCGACAAACGGTGATCCTCCAATGCTTGCCTCGTCTCTTCCTCCGATGTCCTCGTTCCGGCCAAATCCAGCCGGACCTGGACAACAGCCGCAACCTCAACTTCCGCCGCCTTCATCTGTGAATAATGCAACGAGTCCTTTGTACAACAGCCACAGTCCCAACATCGGCCCACCTCCACCACCTCAGGCTGGAGATACAGTGGGAAAAGCATTGGCATCGGTTTGTCCAATTTATTATTCTTTGCACTCATTTACTATTTCCACTCCATGCGCTTTCAATCAGAAGCTTCCGAAATAACTCTTGTAAAATATACTCTTCTTCGATTTTCTAAACAATATTAATAAAATATTTAATTAAAAGCAAAAGCGGATAAAGTAATTCTTCGATTGCGTACTAGTATTAAATAACGCTCACTTTAACAGTTTTTTTGGGCAGGGGATTTTTCAATCTTAAATACTTGCTGGGTTACTTTTGTAGTGGTGATTGGAATTTCATGCACTGTTTTGCAGAAAAAAACCTGATCTTATCTGGTCTTTAAAAAGATTGAATAAGCAATTTTGGCCACGTTTATAGTTAGATTCCAATAATAACAAACGCAACATATCAACATGTTTGGGTGGTAATTTAATTTACGGGATTTTCTTCAAACGGGTGGATATGCCAATGACAAAACACAAACAAATTATCTTTTTATGCCTTTTTGATTCGAGCCTTCATGCTGCGTAAAAACTGTTTTTTCTTCTGTGGAAAATAAAAGACGGAATGATTTGGGGTTGAGGTTGTTGAGGTAAAATTTCAGAACACACAAGGGACACACAGCTCGTAAAAATCGAGAGAGCGAAAGAAATAATAAATGAAGATATATATTTTTTGCGTGTTCCACTGAAATTTTTACTACGATGTGTTAGACAATTCAACGTGGGCGGGCAAGTTGAAGCGATCTTGTGTATAAAGAAGTTGAAAAATCGGAGAAAAAAAAATTGTCTTCAGGAAGAATCGTTGAGTGAAGAAACGAATTTATGTGAACTTGTTTTAGCAAAAAACTGAAAATCCGAAGATATTTATGACAGCAAAAAAAAAAAGTGAGAGAGAATTGAGAATTCCAAACAGTAGAAAAGAAGTTAGTAGCGTTCTATCATCAACAATAAGTCAAGTTGTGTTTATTTATCTTTGGAGAACTACAAGTCAAGAAGAAGAGAAAAGAGGGAGAGAGAAAAAATGTTTTTTTTTGTTTTTTTTGCGAATTTCTTGGGGTTTTCATTGGTTGTTGACATTTGGTTTGGCAAAATAGATATACAACACGACGGATCATAGTGCCAGTAGTTCAAGTCCATGTACGCCGGTGAATTCACCGCCTCCACTCACATCAAGTGGTCCAGGGTGGGGTGCGGGGAGCTCCGGGGGCGGTTTCGCACCAGCTAATCATCCACCTACATCTCCTGGTTACCCTGAAAGAGCCTTAATGGTATGCCCGATTAACCAGGTCCGAACTAATTTTTAATTATGAAACACCGATATGTTGTGACAAAATATATGTAGATAAGTATATCAAGTAGGGTTTCAGTGTCTTTTGTTGCGTACATTTATATGTTTCCCTGCATCTCTGTAGGTGTATATTTTCTGGTATAAGTAGGTACAAAGTTTCAAAACATTATCGTGTATGTAGAAACTTAATATGTTCTAATTTATGATGTATCATTTTATTGATTTCATTTCACTCATTTGTAGAGTATTTGTTACTAGCTTTTGTTTTGTGGTTCGCTTTTTTGTATTCTGTGTGGTGCTTGTGTGCAATCTCGCTTGTTTGTGCTAACAAAATTTTGACAAAATTAATTTTGATTTAATTTACCTTATTTTGCTTATTGTTTTTTTGTGTTTTGCGCTGTAATTTCATAGCCTGTACCAGAGCAACAGCGTTTAGACGATGCCATTGGTATTCTGCGTGACCATGCTGAGGTACACCTTTTAATTTTTGCACCATTTGCCTTTTTTAAATCGCAATTTTTGTGTGTAAATTAATTTATCAATTGTATATAAAAATAATCCAAAATAGCACTATTCTTGAAGAAATCCAATGAATACAGAATTATGTACATTGATGTTTCAATATCTAAGTTAATTTTTTTGTAATCATACAATACTGTAGGGTTCCAGAATGGAAGAGCGTCTGGATGATGCCATAAACGTATTGAGGTATGTATACCTTTTAACGTTTGCACCATTTACTTTTTTTTAAAAAAAGATCGCAATTTGTGTGTGTAAATTAATTAATCAATTTGTTTATAATAATACAAAAGGAATCATGCCGAGAGTCCTCACCCGTCTTTCCATGGAATGAATACCGTTCCACCTCATTCAGCTGCTCAGCAACATTCCAACGGGCTTCTGGGTTATACCTCCACCACTCGAGTCTCACCTTGTAAGCAGCTTCCTTCCATACTGCAGAATGTTTGTCGTGAAGGGAAAAATTTGCCTTTACTAAAATAACGATCTGCTCGCCTTTTTTCATACAGAACCCGCATGGAAGCATGAGCTCCGTTGGGGCAGCCCCACAGGCTTACGGTCCAATTCCAACCCACTCTGCAGCTTCAAGCAGCGATCCTATTGAAACCATGAAGATGGAGAGGGCCAACCCTGCGCCTTCAACAACAACAAAATCAAGTAAGGATTCAAGTGCAAAGATTTTGAATTCTCATTTTTTGTACTCATTTTGATTTCAAAATGACAATTCGTTGTGATCCCAAAGAAAAAAGAAAAGAAGTTGCGGGAGGAGAAGATGTGAAAGGTGACATGCTGGGGTTGGGATCAAACAATAGCAGTGCAAGCACCACCTCTTCCACATCGTCTGCTGCTGCCAAAGGAGCTAAGCGTTCAAGACGCGTCCCAGATTTGTGAGCAATCATACAATTATGCTGTCATTTCCCACTTTTCAGCTTTTTTAGATGCAATTTATACAAATAGGTTTACTGATTTGGATCAATCTAGGAGTGACGACGAGGAAGATGATGGTAATCCAGGTAATAAACTACAGCGGGAACGAGAGCGACGAATGGCAAATAATGCTCGAGAAAGGTAAATTATGCGTTTCCACTTGCAAAGACCAATCTTTAAAATTATTATAAAGCTGAAAATTAAATTGAAAAATAACTTTTCGACAGAATCCGAATTCGAGATATTAACGAAGCTCTCAAAGAACTAGGTCGAATGTGCATGCAGCACCTGAAATCAGGTATGATTTTAACAAAATAAATTTTATCAATCAGGTATTATTGTTGTTGAAATATTACGCAAATATTATCTTTACTTATAAAATTTTTTCTTGTCCTGTCAGATAAACCACAAACAAAACTAGGTATTTTAAATATGGCAGTTGAAGTAATTATGCAGCTAGAACAGCAAGTGAGAGGTACGTTTTTATGAATACTTTGGGATTCATTCATTCATTAATGCGTGAAGTAGAGTCATTCTTTAATAATAATTCTGTTTTCTGTGGTTAGAACGTAACTTGAACCCAAAGGCAGCTTGTCTGAAGAGGAGAGAAGAGGAGAAAGCTGAGGATGGTCCAAAAATCCCTGGACATCCTCTAGCTCCACCGCACTTAGCCCCTCCATTCACTTCCATGGGAGTTCCAGTAAGATTCCTAAATCCTTAATGAACTTACTGTATTTCTGTTCATGTGGAACAAACGGTCTCTAAGCATTGTTTTATTCAATTAACATCAACAGAGCAACCCCGGCATGAATCAAGGCGCCACTCAACTTGGGCACTGATACAAACCAACACACCTGCGAAGTCTTTACTTCTACAACTAAAAGAAGCAAACTTACCTATGTTATTATTATATATTTGTTGTTGAATAATTATTAAAAAGAGAAGTGGAGTTTGTGGCTTGTTAGCCACGTTTCTACTACACAATACAATACAATATCAAGCTAATATAAAAATCTACATTGTACAACTAGAATTTTTATGAGAGATGATGAAGGGAGTATATAGCGTCATCACTATTACCTATTATTATTATTATTATTATCATTGTGACAACGATCAACTATTACTTATATACGGACACAGAAATATATTCATCGAATTGAAACATTTTACTAAAGGCCAAGCTAAAAATTATGTAATAGCAAAGATGTAAAAAAAATCAAACGCAAAAAGTAATGGTTACAGGTTTGCAGAGATAAATTGTAAGTTATATGTAGGATTATATTTGAAGAATTATGAAAAAAAACATTATTCTTCTTCATTTTTAAAAAAGGAAAGAAAAATAGAAAATTTTGTGAAAAGAGCAGAAATTTGAGAGTTTATTACTTTTTGCAAGCGTGTGATAATATATAAAAAATTATTTCTACAGCTATAGGAGTTTCTCAAAACAAAATGTATGATGTAGCTTAAATGTTGCATAAGATATAAGTATAAAAACGCGACTTGTGTTTCAGTTGATCACAATATGTCCCTATATGCTACGGTGTACAGAGCAAAAAAAAGAGAAGGGTAACCCCACACCTCTTTGCTAATAAGTTTCTTCGACCAGTTTTTCGTAATGAGAAGTACATAATTTTACAACACTAGCGTAGATTTGTAATAATCAAGCGTTACTTCATACTATGAATTTTGGTAGATAAGCCAGTAAAACTATTTAATATAACCTGTGTGTAAAGAAAGTAGGGATATTGATGATAAGCAGGAAGATATAATTATATAACTCACTATACAGTTGACAATTTACAGTACACCTCTGCATGCATTTTGCTAATCGTTAATGAAATTGTTTTAAAAAATAATTCAGTTTTTTTTTTGTAACAAGAAAAATCTTTCAAATTGCAGGCTGCATTCCAATATCTCCACTGAGAACACAAACCTCAGTACGTTGCAAAGTTGCAAATATACGAAGTATATGAAACGAAACAGTGTAGTTTTATTAATTTAATTGTTACTTTTTAATGGTAAAAACTCCAACAATCCAAGTATTAGTGAGCCCCGTGTGTTTTGCCTCTCTGTCTCCTGGAATTTTTGGTAGAGCAGCTTAAAGAAGAATATTTATTTATTACTATCACATAAAAACTCAAGGCAGCACAAGAAAGAACTACTAATTTTTACTTGAAAATGCAATAGCCAATGCTGATGTTATGCGCATCAATTATTTATCGTTTTGAGAGTGATCCAGATAGGCAGTTTGCAACGTGCCATAAAATCATGAACGCATTTAACACATTAATATGAAGCATTTTATTAGAACGTTTTCCTCTAAGTTTTTAAGGTTGTTCAGTATATTGATAATGGTAATTTTTATTCTATGATTTTTATATTCTCCCCTAAAGAGAAACAAATTTGTCCTGAGTTTGTACTTAGAAAATATTTTACTGTGTCTTTTTTTGACGTAGAAAATGCATTTATATGTATGTACTAATTCGAGTTATTAATTAGGACAATAATACAATTCTATTAATTTTACTTGAGAAAACTAGGGAATGCTCTGCCCATAGCTGTTGCTGAACTGTGCGCTTATTTTGATTGGATGGCGATTATTATAATTCCAAGGATCATAATTAAGTGCTTCCTTAGTTGGGTTATTAATGACGAATACAATTTCACATGATTGCAAGACCCATTTCATATTTGGCAGATATTGTTGAAAACAGAAATCTAATCTAATAACATGTTTCGTTATATGTTTTGTTTAGTTTTGTATTATACTCTGATGTTCACTGAAATTTATGTAGTTTTTAGTTAGTATATGCCATGTATAATGCCATACAACCATATATTTGTGTATACATTTTTGTGTATCATTATTTTGTTCTGTTATTTCCAGAAAGAAAGTAGTTGTCTAGATCTCGACTTGGTGTTAGTCATTCAGTTTTAAATCTGCATTTTTTTAGTTATACTGTTTATCCTTTAGTTAACTCAGAAGCTTGCTCTCTTGTGTATCATTAATGTTGTGTAACATTTAATAACTCATTACGGATTATTTGAGTAAGTTCTAATTAAATTAGTTAAATTGTAAGTAGTCGTACTGATATATTATTATTGTTCTTAACACGCGCATTCTTTCGTTTGCATCATTATTATGATAAAAGGATTCCATTCTGTGGTTTTTTTTGAAATAACTGGAATTTGTAATAATTTTAGTAAGGCAGTGTCCCGAACTTCTCCGGAATATCCTATTTTTATGCTTTTACGATGCGAACCTAAATATACAAAGGAAAGGTTTATGAAAGCATTTTGGAGGCAGTCAGTTCAGTGTTATTAAGAACAAGATAACTTTATATAACCTAATATGAGCATCATTGTAAGATAATGTTGGAGGCTCAGTTAAAAAGGGTGAAGATTTTTTTTTGCAATCAGTTTATGCTTTTCAGATTGAAACAACCGATTCCTCACTTCCTTTGCAACACGTTTTGTATACTCGTCAGTTCTTCAATTGACGCAAAAACAAAAAAAAGTTCAGTCCAAAGTTCCGTGACAATTCTACAACATGACAAGCAATTCAAATTGAATGAACGAATCATTTTTAGTGTATCGATTAATTTTAATTTTTACTATACATAGAATTATTCTTTGTTTTAAGCTTAGGATAAGTTTAGTCAAAGATTTTGTGTAATTTAGGAAATCCGAGGGATGTTTTTTAATGTATTTTTAGTTGTAGAGTAAGTCACAGCAATACTATTGGTATCATTATGCATTTATCGTTGTAATCTGAAGGCCTGTCAATGCAGCAAGCAATGAATTCTTTCGTCTTTTGCATTTGAATACAACCTTGTGTTTGTTTATTGAAAGTTTCAAGATGTAATATTGCTATATAATTTTGATGCTGAAAAAGTCTACAAATATTGATTCTCCTTTTCCACTTAAACTGTAGCAAGGATGTAATTGAGAAAAAACAACGAATGCAAAAAAATATTTTTTAACAGAAACTGGACCACTTCCTCAAATAATTTTTAGAAAATTATTGAAATTTTTAATGGAATGTTTTTAATTTGTTTTACAAATTCGCCAAATTGTTTTTATAAGGTGTTCCTTGATGAGGATCAGAAGCATTCTTCCAGGAATTTTTTCCCTGCGATTCGTGATCGCCAAGCACTGCATGAAACCTTTAATTTTTAAAAGTGAACCGGAGAACCGAAAAAGGTACTTCCGTGCTACTTGAAAAAAAGTTACTGGAACTCCATGATAGGGAATGAAACTGTAAGTACCGATTTGCCAGCTGCGGTTTAGGTATATGTTATGACGAAATATATCGTAATAATTTGTTACGTGAATATTAAAGGATGATACAATAAGGCGAATAATTTTATCTAGGTGAAAAATGATGGTTAAGCAAAAAGAAAAAAAATATTAGCGAATTGAGGGAAACTTTTAAGACTCATCGATGTTACTATTATAGTATGATACGAATATAAATGCAGTAGCTACTATATATTATATAAATATTAGGATTATGAATAATATTAAGTCAAGATGAATGCTACAAGAAAGAAAAAAATGTTACTCCTTTGCGAAAAGAAGTCGGTTTAAGACAAATATGTTTATTTGTGTAAAAACAACGTTTTCATTATTATTATTATATATTATAACATGCATATTATTACAATGGAATAATAATATGACATAAGTTACAAAAACAATTGTGGTTGTTCAATGATTTCATAGTTTTTTTTCACTTTGCATATGTTTCATACTGGATTATACAGTTTAAAAATACTTTTAAAAAAACATCACCATCAAAAATGCATTGCAGTCATCCTAATTTTTGCACTTGCAAATCCTGGATGCTTCCGTACAATAGGAACGAGAATTTTTTTTTCTACAGTGGTACATGGTTTTATTGCATTGACTCAACAAAAATTGCATAAACTTATCATAATCATTAATGATTCATAACAACTTATCAACATACACAATATATTCATAACGTCGTAGGCAGCAACATCAAAATTAAAGTGCAATTGATTGATTGTTGTGCACGTAATNATAACAACTTATCAACATACACAATATATTCATAACGTCGTAGGCAGCAACATCAAAATTAAAGTGCAATTGATTGATTGTTGTGCACGTAATTAGAGAGGTTAGGTACCATTGGTAGTGCAATTAGCTTTAATCGGCTAAATTATATCTATGTTAGCTAGTCACTAGGAAAACATTTCAATGCATTGGTAAAATGTTTGCGTTAGCCTATCAATTACTCTAGTCTAACTCTAATAAGTTACCCCTCAGACCACTTCAGTCCACCACTGTATTCCATTGGTTTATATTACAAACCGAAGAGCAACCACTACAATTAAAACATAATTAGGTATATGTGTGTTTCTACAGATCACCATGAAATAATAGTAACTCTTAGTCCAGACCCCTCCCACGTAGAACCGGATCTAACCATTTAATGCTAAATTAATCCCAAGATCCTAATTGTTAACCTATTTACATTATTGTTTGGTTTGTTAATATGTTTGGCACTAAATACTTAAAAACGTAACAAAAAATCCGACGACTTACTTTAATAGTCTCTTTACCAATTTACCACCGTCCCATATATACGTTTGAAGCTGAACCTTTTATAATGCCAAACCCAAAAAAATCACTGATTCATTCCTTCTACCTCTCTCAGGTTACCCCAAAACTATTAACGACCTGCTGACTGAACTAGAGCTAAATAATTTGTCATTGTAAAATGTAAGCTAAATTTAAGGACCCCTCTTTGTTATCTTATGATTATCTGAATACATTTATACCTCATAAATTTTACAGGAAATCCCCTCAACAGAAAAGTGCAACGGTAGTACTTACCAGTTTCATGTGCACATCACACTTGAATGAATACTGCATGGTTCCATAAAATTAAATCAAAACATTCCACCATAAATGCTATCATTATTGTTACAGGTTAAGTATAGAACATGAATGTTATACCCAGGAAATGTTACAGAATAATTATTAAAAACAAAAACAAATGCAGAAAAAAGTGTAACATTGGTGGGCAACTTTTTATGCTGATTTGAGTACTAAATGCACTGAATTAGAAACACTTTTTACTACACAACACTAAAACAAGTTTGTCTACAGTAAAATCACTAAACTGGTTAATTATGCTTTGTGTGCCGTTTACGATAATTGACGTAAACTACAAATTTACTACTTACTTAACCAAAATAGCCTAACGGTAGCAGTACTTTAAAACTTTTATTAAGCTAATTATCGCTTTGAATTTCATCGAGGCTTGGTTGACGACCAGTGCTGGTGACGATGATGATGGGAATTATGAGACTGCGTTGGACTAACGTGATGCGAGTAAGGGCGCAGTATATCCGTTGCGGACTCTCTTTCTTCAATTCCCTTCACTCTTCGTAGCCGAAAGCACATTATCATTGTGGAAACGGTGAGGATAACCAGGATAAATGTGCTCAAAGCTAAAAGTTAAAAATTGACCATTTTATTTAACGGCTTGAAAAAGTAAAATTCAGGAAATGGAATTTTATTTTCAATACATCTAATTTTATACCAATCATAGCAGTAAAAGCGCCGGTTTTCATGCAAACACTTTCATGCATGTCCAAAGTGGCTCGATGGGCTTCTGTATCTTCATCTTCTTGGAGGACGCGGAGTGCTTGAAACAAACTTAAATTTTCCGAAAGGGTACTATTCTTCTCGGTATTTTCTGCGACCATCATTTGACTGTCTGTAGACCGTTTTGAAATGCTTTTCACATTCCTCCAGTAGCACGGTTGGCTCTTAAATGATTATTACTTTCATCAGACTCAGCTTTTGACTAACTAACAATAGAACGTGGAGGTGTGTGACTTTTTTTACAAGAATGCACATTTCTCAGAGAAGCTGCCGTATTAAGGATGTCAATGTGACGGGACATATACTTTTTATGATAAACCACTGGCAAAGGTAAATGACAGACAAGAATTTGAGTGTTCAACTTTATCAGGCTCTACTCACATTTCTCAAAGTTACCTTTCTCCTTTGTGATTGAACGTAAAAATAGAATAGTGAATGGGACACACAATAAATCTTCTGGCTAGAATCACGAGAAATGATACGTTCGTGTCGTGCAGCCGCACTTTATAATTAAGAATAATAATTATCAACACTTACTGGACATTGACCATGGCACATTCGCACCTGTAATTAATTAAAATAATAACAACTTGTAATAAATAATAATCATTATAATAAATATTTATTATTTTAATTTTCTTTGTACGCACGTCACATTCTATGTATAAGGCGGGTGATCCTGTGAACCGGAACGTTTTTAGGTAAGCATACACCTGCGTTTCGTACAAATTTGTGTGGGACCATGTTCCTCGAAAAGGACTCATCAGCTTACTATCCACTGGGCATCTGCATCCGGACAATGTGGAAACCGGAAGAGAAAAGAAAATGACAACGTTAGTATAACTATAATTATGTACATTTGATTGGGGGAAGTTTCGCAATGAAAATGAATTTTTGAGCAATTATGTGGCAATGTTGAGAAAATAAATTATTTATTAAGGCTCTAAAGAGCTATTTTACAGTCGTAAATTACACAACTGTTCTCGAAACGGGCCACTTTTTTAAGACAAAAATGTGCACATTTTGGTATTTGCTTGAATGAATGAAAGGAAAGGTGTTTGAACTGTCTGCACTTGATATTTTGTGTTGACGTGAGAGGGACGTTTATCTTGGATCTAATTACTGGTTACGGGTACGTTCCTTTATACAAGTGAAAAGTGAGTAACTGAGTTATCACTTTTTTTTGGCTAAACTTCGTGCACCGCATTTTCAGAGAAAGATTTACGCGGAAATAATTTTTGTCGTCTCGCTCATTAGCTCCGCATATTTTTCAAATTTGTACTTTTTAATGATAAGTTCTGACTTTTTAAGTTTTGGAAGGGTCACATACTTCATTTTTTCTTTTCCTCAGAAGCGCTCGATCAAAGTGAACGAGTAAATGAATCTTCTCAGTTAACAACCCCAATCATAATTTTAACAAGCATCTAATTCGCTAATAAGAACATACGAATCTCATTCATTAAGTCACATCTTCTCTTTTCAAAATTAAATCCTGGTGGATGCGTGCAAACGCAGAGATCGTGACGCTGCTTTCATTTTTCGAATTAATTGTAAAACTCACTCAACATCCAAAAATGGAAATGTCACGGTCTTCCAAAAGTCATATCCGTATTCACAGGTCACTTTGAAGTGTTCATCCCACTCCTCTTCAATCATCGGATTGTACTGTACAGTTACCGTGTTCCACATAAAATTTTTCTACAATGGACAAAAAATTTTTGCTCCTTAGAAGAAAACGCATGTGGCACGTTACTCGCGGTCAAACACATTTTATGCACACACTTCAATTTTGAATATTTTTTGAAGCAGCAATGATGGTGACGTGCTCTTATCATGTTTCAGGTTGTTTTCGTCGGAGGTGCAGGTTACGTGCCTCCAAATTCCATCAGACCTCGACCACCACTCGATGTAGATCCGTTATGGCAAAATCGACCAGTCGCAGCGGAGACCCGCTACCCTTTACAAGGCGCTTGGGATCGTAACTACCGGAACCCTTTCAACATGACACGAGTCCAACGTAATAATAACCAAACTTTAAAAAAAAAACTTTTTAATAATGAAACTAGTGATACAAGAAAGAGCAAAATAAAAACTAAATTAAACGGCTCCCTATTTTGTGCACATATTTACCGTGTGTGTAATGAACAATTTCATATTTTTTATGTTACCTAAATGCCTTAATTAAATTCTTATCTTTACATGCGTGCAATCATTTTTTATACATAGATATTGAAGCGGAGTGTCAAGATGACTTCATGAAAATTCGAGTAGCCTTCAATGGATCCTTCCAAGGCTTGATTTATTCCTCAGGTAATTGACAATATTATGTCAGCAAAAATTCTCTTTTTTTTCTTTCGCTCTTGTTCCTGTGTGCATCCATATTTGGACTGCAATAGAACACGAAAATAATGAATTGCACACATGGGAGCCTCCCGCCGCGTTGTTTTCCTTGAAAATAGCGTACACATATATCTGCCGGCGGTGTGCTGTTGTGATTTCTTGTGTAGCTTCTTACTTTTTGACATTATGCAATCTTCATTTCTGCACCTCATTTCCACTAATTTCTCTCTTCACATTGCTCCATTTCTCCTGGGAAGAGTTCCCGCAGTGAAATCATTTCTTGCTCAGTGTGACTTTAATACTCGAGAAAAAAGTTAGTAGAAACATGAGACGACAGAAATGAACGGAACGCAATGTCCTAAAGTCCTATTGACTCTTGTCTGATCTTCCTGCTATTTTTTCCGTTCTATTGCAATACAAATTGTACTGTAACATTATTATTGTTATTATGCCCACTTCCTATAAAAAGTAACAGGTCTTGAGAAGATTGTCAAAGTGAAAATAATTTCTTGCTTCTTTTTTTGTCTCTTTCCGTTTCTTCATAAAATCATGCCTTGCATCTTCATGCCATGCTGGCACTTGTCTGATTAAATGAAACAGGATATTCGTACGACCCTGACTGTGTGTACGTTAACGGAACTGGACGAGATTATTACGAGTATTTGATTAAACTGAACCGTTGCGGCACTCTCGGAGCATCCAATCACGTCGAAGGAAGACGAGAACCGTCTGTATGTGCAAAAAATTAATGAATGAATTTAATATTACAATAAAACCACTTCTGTGTAAAAAATATTCAAAATTGAAGTGTGTGCATAAAATGTGTTTGACCG
>JAHZNF010002621.1:0-12287 GCA_027744215.1 Troglopedetes dispersus
GAGGTACGATTTCTCCAGGAGGAGCATATAGTGATAAGACTATTTTGAAGTGAAATTTGGGTTAAGTTAATAAAATTGATGTATTTTTAAGCGCGACAATGTATGAGCGCTGGGTATATATGACATTAAAGCCCATTAATTGAACCACAAGTGTGCCAATTTTCATAGTTAAATTGCGACGGAGACGGGAGTTATCTATAAACATATAAACATGAACTGATTAAGCTTACTATGTGAAATAAAAAAACATCCTTCGGTCAAGTAAATTCTTATGCTTCTATTGCAGACAGGACCGCCCGACGTCCCGAAAAATGTTAATTAATATTGTGTGATCAAAATGTGGTGGCAAAAATTGTTCCCTAACAATACAGACTTCCAGAAAGGAAAGCCAATTGAAGGATATGTACCTGTAAAAGTGCGGTAGCGCTTGTATGGAGCAAAATAATACTACAAGAATTACGAAATTATTGGAAAGTTGCAGAAAATCTTGCTTATGGCATGTGGCACCTTCTTGCTACTTCTTGATAGAAACTAATTTTAATTCATTTATTTTATGAAAATGTTACAGGAACATGCATTCGCCTCTTCATTTTCCCTTACGCAAAAATGTGTTGATGCGTAGCCTGTGGCTAATGTCTGAAAATGTTGGGCAGTGTTACTGCTGTTTAAAAAAGAAGACTAACGAAACCACATATTCACACAAATTTAAAATAGCAGAAATTATAGAGAACATCGCATCACAAGCGTAACCCTTATGTTACCGGTTGATACTGCGCATTAATTAGAATTACATTCCATGGTCCACATACTGCTTATAGATTTGCATAGCCAGGAAAATATTTATACCAATTAAAACTTATAGGCATATGAACTTGGTTTTGTTCGAAAGGATAACCGTTAAATCTCATTCGTAACGCGAACAGGCAAAGAGAAGGCAGCAATAAACATAAAAAGTCTTACATAGGTAACTTAAACATATGAAATATGAAAACTTGTAGCCGGTGCAAACCATCGGTAACTTTATTTTTAATACTTCTTTCCGGTTGGTATTGGCTACCATTCCATTCATGTTTATACGGTGACATGATCATAGTGATGTATTGTGCTTGAACTGTGACAACGGATGACAAAAACGGAAATGAGTATGAAATCTATACCCGCATTTCTGAAGAGTTCAGCCATTCTATAAAATATTTCACAGGTATTTTTGGGGGCATGAACATGCTTTGACTGTTATTTCTACACATAAAAGACTTATGTGAACTTGAGTGTAACAAAACATCGCGTCAGCAGTTTAACTTTAACTCTGTATAACAAAATTTTGAGGAGAGTAAAAAAGGTGGCAACCTCATTTGAGAAAAAGAGGGAGGAAGAAAGTGTCAAATCCAAGAGGCATCAGCACATTATCAAGCCTTGCCGGTGTAATTTTGTGGGAGACGAAGAGTGTGCAGCATGAATGACGTCTAGAAAGCGCATACAGGTTAGCTTATTCATTATTTGCTGACATTACCAGATGGAGCTTCAACATCGCTTGTCATCAAGCACAGCAGAACGGAGTAACTTTCGGATGATTTGGAAAACCTTTCTTAGGTTCATTTCATCTGACAGTCACACAAAGCGGACGTTTGCATATACTGTCAGTCATTTTACGAAGACAATATCGCAGCTCATCAAACATATTCAAACTAGCACACAACAGAAAAAAGTTTCACTTTTTCAAATGAGGATTATTGAAAACCATTAAGAATCAAGATATATTCAAGAGAAAAAAAGTGTTGTAAAAATACACTAAAATCTTCAGGAATCAAATTGATGATGCATGACTATGAGATGACGCTACGCTGCGTGATATCTCATGCTCGTCCTTGTGTAGCATGAAAGTTCAACCTGTTTTCCATTCAGGTTAAACGAACATTTTTTTTCACAGTTTCAGTATAATTTTGAAGGCTTTGTGAAGAAGAAGAAGAACTGTGAATCCACTCGATGGTTTTCTGATTAAAAACGTAGAGAAGCAATAATGCAATAAAAATGAACTATATTTAAATCGTGACGACGAAAGCTGTGACTGCAACGGGAAATCTACGAAAAGTTTAAATCACTCAGTCAGGTGTATTCCGTTCTATTCTCCTCTGAATTCTTTTCGCTCGATTGGTTGAAGGATTTACGGAAGGTGCTGACACGAAACGTGCATAAATATAATGTTTATGTAGTTATTTTAATGAGAAATCATTTACCAACATTGTCATTTCTGTTTGGTAATGTGTGATGTCATGATTTTTTTAAAAAATACGAATTGTCAGAATTCGTTTTTAAAATTTGTTCAGTATTCACATATAAGCTTTTTTAAAAGTGGAGAGGAAGTGAAAAATGAAAAATATCCTATTCGTTTACGAGTTGAAGGGATCCATACAGGCGGACTTGGGGTAAAAGTGGAATAAAGATATTCTATTTCGAGACGTGGCAACTGCTGCAGGAATATTTTTCTCTATTTGTGACCAGCGTATCCATTATGTACTTCCTTTTGGACTGACTCCATATCTTATCTATAATTTCATATCTTAACTTTCAAACGTAAGATTTGTTTTAAAAGGAACAGACTCTCGGTTCACATTTTCCGACTCCTCGGCCCTGCAACATCTTCATTCTACACGTACTATGCATATAATTGAAAACAATGTTTAGACCCATAATGCGCTATACGTTGTTAGTGGGATGTGCCTGGTGGTGAGGGTTTAGTTTATAATTCGGTTTTTTTGTATGATCTGCATACTCCACACTTTTAAACGATGTGGCCAATAATGCGGGTATAAGTTTCTTTGGCGGAAGATTTTTAAATGAGGCACCACTTCACGCACGATGAACTTCTGGGGTTTCATCTGGACTTTTCCGAAAACTTGTGATGGGAAGTATGCTCTTTCCTACGTCTTCCCGGCACTTCTGCTCACTTTAACTCAGTATTTAACTGAGAAAATCCTAAAGAAGGCTTCAAAGGAACAAAAGCAAACAAGGAAGCACTCACTCTGACAATTCGTGGAGACTTGTCATTTCTGCAGATAAGGGTGAGATTTTTTTACTGTGCGGATGCTGCTCGCTCAGTGTATGACTGCATACGTAGGGATTTAAATACATATATTATTATTATTATCATGTTTGCATGCATTAAAAAATCTTTCTGAAGGAAATTTACCCTATCCATGCGGCAATATGCACAGCTTTGCATCAAATGGGAGAAAATGCTAATAAAATGCGTTAATCCTTTTTTATTACTTTATACTACCGGTACTTATATCTCACCATTCCTTTAACTCTATCTGCCACACAGGGAAGAAGTGAAGAAGCCGTAAAATAAACGTTGCATGCTATATTGACAATTCATTCATTCACGGTGCATAATATTACGAAAGTTGAAGACAATGTGAAGAGGCAATGCTCTCTGAAATGCCCAACCTTGCTTGCTACCCAAGCATCGCATGAGACTCACAAAGCAAAAAAAAAGGATTGATGATAATATGTCACACTCCTGTCACATTGCACACAAATCCTAATACTAACTCCCATCATGAGAGACAAAGACTGAGCTGAATGTTATATGGATCTGTTATATATACTTTTGCTAAAAAATTTGTTATTGTTGTGCATCAGCAAAAGGAGGAAATAAATGTTTACTGTTTAATACTCCTCTTTTGTATGAAAAGTCGACACTTGTACTGTATTGTGTGACTACTGACAAAACTACTGCTCCTCTTCTTTCTGCAACTCTTCGTTCATTATCCTCTTCGACTCCGAAAGTCTTTCAATCCTTCGCTTAGGCATTCATAAGGCTCTCTCTGGTACCACAAAGGCACTTTCCAAGCCTGACAAACAGCGAGCGAAAAAGAGGAGAAGCAGACCTTTTTACATGAGGATTATTGGATGATGGTGGGCTTAAAACGCTCATATGTACACATCAGATCGCAGCCAAGCACATTCATAATGAAGATAGTGAGCTTTGATTGTAATGTTGTGTGGCAGTGATGGCGAGATCGGAGCACGTTCATTCTCCTCTTTTTTTCCATTCTCTCTTCGTCCTTTTTATTCCTTTTGATGAGAACGTTGATGGTAATCGTGTCCACATTATGCATGCGCCTACTTTTGATAACGAACGTAATTGAAGGTATGTACAAAAATGTATGTTATGCATGTGTGTGTGCACATTTGAATTCTTTCACATCATCCCTTCTTCGTCGAAAAAATTCTAACATGAATGAATGCCTATACTCACGTGAGGATTTTATAATTGAAATTTTACGTTACAACGACTCATTTCTATTTCACTGTGTCCAATTTCAAAAGCGTTGTGAAGGGATGCTTTGAGCTCGAGTGCGTTTTAAAAATACTCATGAGTTTTGAAACTTTAAATAAAGTTCTCTCCCAAAAGCCAAAGAACCCTGATCAATGCAAAGGGGAAAGACAACAAGTCAGCCCTTTTGTTAATATAACAATTTTCGCATGGATTTGGAACGGTGATGCCTATGTGACTCCACTCAAGGACACAAAAATTCATCCTAAACTGGAATCATGTTTTATTTAAGATAAAAATTTTGCAGTAATGATTTTGCTCGAATGGCAAATGACGCTTGTTTTGCTTACAGCCGTTATCTTTCATTGAACTTACTACTGACAATGAATTGACGTAGTCGTCGCAAGCGAAGTTCTATAAAAATCTGAAACATGGTGAACAATGTTGAGGACCGATTTCGTTCTTGACGACGATGACACGAAGATTTTGGTATGCAACAGATCCACGCATGAGTGCCCAAGAGCGTTATTTCGAGAGAGAAAAAAGTTCTGTCTTCTTTAAAACTTTACTGGGATTCATTCGCCTCTCATCATCAACATGCTCCTTAAAAGCTGTTTAAACCAGGATAAACATAAAACAACACTTGCAGTGCATCAGATGGTGAAAATCTCAGGCACAATCTCTACTCCCTCACCAAGCAAATGAAGATCATCACGGTCTCATCTACTTTTTACGAGAAAAAACTATCCACCACACACACACACACACACACAAATTAGAAAAGTGAAAAAAATATGCCCAAAAATCGAATAACAAAAACAGAACTTTTTCCACGACATGAAACGTACTCAGCTATTTTCACATATACATATAAAAGTTCGCTCATGTAGTCCCAAAGACAAGGTCTATAGGACGTTCTCATCATATTACACTCTTCATATTAGGAGGATGGCCAACAACAGCATCCCCCAAAAGTAAAGAATGAACTGACAAGCAAAGAACAAATATTTTCAGTAGTTGGGCGAAAAACTTTGCCCATCTACATGCACACAATTTCGAAAACCAGCATGCAAGGAAAATAGGAGAAGAGAAACACAACAATGTTCAACACATTATTTAGTGATTTCATTGCAACAAACCAAGAGCACACCACCACCACCGCCACATATCATTATATATTATGACGATATGCCATCACCGTCATAATGATCATCACAATATTTTCTGTCTCTTTTTTTCCACTCTATCATCATATGCAACAGCGAAAAGAGCAAAAAGAGAATGCTGGTGTGGTAATGATGACGACGACGACGTGCAATACTGTTCATCTCCTCTTCTGCCAGTGTCTTCAATGCATGAACGACTATCCGCATCCGCAAGCAGTTCACATTAATCCTAATCCTTCGTTTTTTACACCGTGTGCGTGGTACGCGTTTTCTGTAGCAAAAAGGTAAAATGTTCGTAATAGTTAGTAATGTCATCATCACATGAGAATAAAACGGTGGGCATAAAAAAAACTAACGTATGGAGTGAGCACCTCATAGCGCCGCCATACAATGCACGGTATGCAACATGAACATTGTTACTACATTCATAAATTCATATGTACATATGTATGCAACATTATTATTAAGCTCACCACAGCCACTTAACAATAAACCACGTCCTCTTGCAAACATATCTGTACATTAAATCGTCGTAAGAAAAGAGAGAGAATCTCTGCTGAGAGCCGAGAAGACCATGCAGAGTACGATGATCAGAGCCCTTGAAACAATTTTTCTCTTCTATTCTTTTTCTTTGCCATGCCGTTGTTGTGTGCGGTTGGTGATGATGATATCGTCTTGTCGTACTACTCACTCGTAGTATTTTTTTCAGTTACGATTTAGATTTTGCGTGAATCGCTTGAGATAGGGAGAGTGCTTTACAATTTAAAAAAACGAATCAGCGAGACAGAGAAGAAACGTTTCCTTTTCACAGCGTTCTCAACGAAGACAGGCCAAACGAGAGGAAAGAGCATCTTGTGTAAATTTTTCCTTCTCGTCGGTTTTTGTCGAACTGACGCTGCTGCAGAAGAAGCATACAAGTGAGTACCGTCACAGTGAGAAAAAGAGAGGACGACAAGGATCATTATCGTCAGCATCGTCACATCCGACTTTTTTTTTAACACGGGCTAGAAATGTCGCTTTAAGTGACTACTCGGCTGTTACTTGAAGGTAGACTGTGGTAAAGTGGAGAATACCGTGCTACTTGGCCCTTCACTTTACTTTTAATGATATTGTCGAAAACTATGAAGATTTGTGTTTTCATTATTTGAGTAAAGCAAGTGGAAGATTCTTTTCTGCTTCGCTATTTTTTTTGCAAAAGTTAAATAAATAGCATTTTTGTCTTTTGCTTATTCGCTCGCACATGACCCGGCGTCTTGGTCGACTAGATCGTGCTCGTATTTCTGAACGAAGCTTGAGAAGGAAGAAAGAATTTTTCGGCAAATCATGCTTGCAAGGGGAAAATAAGATAATGGTTACTACTACTAAACTTCATAATAACAATATGAAGATGATGCTTCCACTCTTGTATAACAAACAACTGAGGTGAGGCGAAGACTAAAAAAAGTGAGTGAATTTTTGTGTTCTTTTCCCTCTGTTTCGCCTATATTCAGCGTTCAGTTCAAGTCGTCTCTCAGAAACAGACACAACAGAGGACCAGCAAGGCATGTGGATCGAGAAAAGGAGAGCAGCAGAAGTGCGACCGACCAGACCAAACGAAACTCACTCTCAGCTCAGCTCACCCTGCAAGCATCCTTTTTTTAGTGCTTGAGTCCACGACACGTACTTTTATACACTTTTACGTAAATCTTCATCGCCTCACAGATATACTCTCTAGAAGGAACGTATTCATAAAAGAGAAAAAAACGTACATGCCTACATTATGGAAGCATTTTTCTCACAAATGGTTTTCTGTGGCATGTGAGCAAGGCGGAGAAGAAGAAGAACAACAAGGAGAAAAAAAGCAGAGGAGAACTTTTGCCAGACAAGAGTCAAAACGGACAGTGTAGTTAAAGAAGGGAAACACAATATGGGAGCATCTTGAACGGGAGAAGAAAGGGGAAAAGTTGAAAAGAAGGAACCGAAGAAACCAAAGAACATGCAGAACATTTTATTAAGCTGACTTAAGAAAAAACTTGGAGCAATAAGTCAGGCTAAGATTCTACTGACACGGACAACGACGGACTCTGCTACAAGTAAAAAATATATATATTCATACAAAACAAAGTTATAAAAAGCAAGTCGAGAAAGAGCTTTGTTTCAGATATTGTAAATCCCTCTTTTCATGGTATTCGCAAGATTGAAGAATTGTAATTTTACTGGAAGGAAAAAGATTTAGTTGATAAGCACAAAATTCGATTGTCTGCGGCTAATTTCCATACAACACCATCATCCTTATCATCCTCACCGGCATCCAAAAATCATACTTTATTCAGGTTTGTTCTTGTCTTTCAGTTGAATCCGAAGTATGAGTTCATTTTATCTTGTGTTAGGTTACTCCTGCATTGTAAGAATATCATCTTTCACAAATAAGGGCTTAAATATGTAGTACATAACGATGCTGGGGAAAAGGTCGACGGAGTGAGGAATGTCAGAGTTTTCATCACAAATGTATCTTGAATGATGGTTTGAACTCCTGCATTGTAAGAATATCATCTTTCACAAATAAGCGCTTAAATATGTAGTGCATAACGATGCTGGGGAAAAGGTCGACGGAGTGAGGAATGTCAGAGTTTTCATCACAAATGTATCTTGAATGATGGTTTGAATATTAAAGGAAGGGTAAGCAGCAAGCACGTGTGCAACCGAATCATGAACAACGCGGATGAGGAAACTGGAAGGAGCCGTGAGGAAGGGAAAGGCAATATAAGCAAATTTTAATTCCAGTCTGCGACGTGCTCCGTGCTCTGCCTTCATTTTTTATAAAAATATAGGTATGCTAAAGTTTTACACGGAAAACCTTGTTTCTTCGTTAAAGACCAAGTGACCCATATGGAACATAGGTACGTATATGCGACCTATCAAAGTGGAATAAAAATCTATTATCGAATTCATGCTATAAAGTATTCCACATTAAATAATAACAGTGCTTTCTAAAACTTTATCAATAAACATTTTCGAAACAATTGCGTAAAAGCAAAAGTATATTTAGACACAACCTGCTACGCAGGTCTTTTGGTTGTGCAACTACATACAACCTTGCCAATGGCCAGTTAGACTGATCCATACACCAAATTCAGTTTGCCACTAATTATGCTAATTGCTATATAATAACAATTATATAATAATAATAATAATTTATCTGATTTTCAAATAATAACTATGACCGATTATTCACGAGGAAATCTGTCCCAAGTATGACTAATTTTTAAGATGTTCTTGAAGCGGGGAAGTGTATACAAGACATGATCGTACGCCTTGCTGAACGACAACTGAGAAGCTGCTCATGCTGTTGCGGAGCAAACGTCTTAACTTCAAAGGCTCAATTCCACATTCGCTTAGGTACAAAGTGGAGGAAACGCTTTTTCTGTCAGTTGGTCCTCCTAAACAGTTGTCATGATCAGTTATCTAATATGCAATTCTATCGTCGAAACGGATTGCTATCTCGTACTTTACTTTTTATAAGAGAACCGACACCGCATGTTACATTTTCCTGTGTTACATATATTTTTCTGGTGGTTTTGGTTAAGGAAATGAAACGCGAATATGGATTAAAGTCGACTAAGACATCATTTCTGGACTTGTATGCGAAATTTGAGCTCAGTTTCATGTATTTGATGAACTTTGTTTCAACTTTGTGCTTTAAACAGTGGCACCTCTTAATGTCTTGTACTATGCATGCAGTTTTCTCTATCCATCGTATGTAGTCATCCTTTGACAATGGAGTCGACAAGCGTTTCATTTCAAAATGAGTGCACACATCTGAACTAGTGAATGCGCAACATTCTCACAGTTCATGCAATGCCTGTGCGAGCCAGGGATGACGTCCAAGAGTTTCTCACCAATTGACATGATTACAATGGTGATGACAATCATAACAATAAAAATAAAATTGGCTCTCATCTCCCCTCGTACTAGTTTTCGCATCCGCTCCTACAGATTGACAAAAATGAGGAAGTACAAGGATGAAAAATTAAAGGAATGCGAATGCTGCTGCTTTCGCTGTCATTTGGCAATGATTAGTATGACTAAACAGAGACTGAGCCTAGCCCAACAAACGAAATATTTATGTAACTTTGCACAACAGCTCCTCATCTCTCCGCTCAGTCAATTCGTTTCGTATAAACTTAAATATTACTTAACAAGGCATAACGGACAGGGGACTAAAAGCATGTTAGTTGAAAAACTTAATTAGCGTATTTAATTACGTAAACTTTAAGAACCAAGACTGAAGTCTAGCAAACGATCGGGGAATCGAAACATAAAATGAATGCTTTTTTAAAAATATTATTATTCTCGTGAAATTCGTACTGCAAACTGATCCCTTTTGTAAAGTCACTGATGTTTTCAACGTCACAGCTTTCAGTTGATGGCAAAAAAAACATGAGACTCAGTTTCACTGTTTTCTCCTTACCTTTAGTACATTCCAGACTCTGCTTTACGTCAAACTAGTAACTTCGTTCAAGTCACTTAGTTTTCCAAGTTGCTTGTGCTGCTGAAAGCATTGGTTTTTTAGCATTGCTCGCGTAGCTATTATTATGTGAGGAGTGTTATTAACGGAAGGGAAAAATTGGGCGCAATCTGTCAGTGGGAACTTAGTTGCCTGTAGAAATGTGAAACGAATGCGAGCCAGTCAAAGGCAAAGCAGAATGGTAAAACAAATGTTGATAGAGACGGATAGGCTATGGAGATTTGGAGAGCCGGTCAATCTTCTTGACTGACTTGGTTGTTGCATTCAGACCACCTTGTATTATTTTTTCAGTTGGTACAGAGCGCTTGTTGTGATTTTGGAGCGTCAATTTGCTTGATTTGACTTCTGAAATATATGCATAAGTCATAAGTATTATTTTGTAAATCTATGCAAGAATCCGCTCAAGTAGTTTGGCCACACGCAGTACCAGATAAAATAAATTATAAAATTGCAGTTTCAAGATGTTACTTCCTATTAATACATACACTACAAATTTATCCGCTTGCCAATGCTTTACGGTTTTGTGGATTCTTTAAATAAACACGTTTTGGATTTGTTGACATTTGGTTTTCGACAGAAGACAAATTGTTGTTCAATGCTTTTGACAGAGTTAGTTCTTGGGGAAAAAAAACTAATGTAATCGGACCCTCAACTTATTCCTCTTTTGAAGCAAAAATTGCCAAAGAGAGTTGATGTAATCAGCATCATATCTGAATCAGAAAATTACTATGATGCACTCATGCAAATACAAAAAATGTGAAATGATTGAAGTGGAACGGAAATACACCAAGAAGCGTCAGTTTTTGGAAACACATTTAGTTTGTACCGTACCTCCCATGACGGACGCAATTTCTAAATGACTGCTTGAAACAAAAAAATACCCCTCTGTTTTTTTTTGTCTAGAACTCCGTTGCTGTGTTCAAAACACAGTTTGGCTTTTCTGTTCGTGACGAATAAAGCGACAGGATTTGCGGAAATTGTAGAAACACATCAAACATTTTTTTCCCGAAAACTTCCCAAGCTTTGCAATGAAAAACATTATTTTGTCAACATGAACCAAACATTTTCAGATTTAGAAAAACACTGGGATTTTTTATTGCACAACAATCTGAGTGTGTCGCACCTGTCAACTTCCGTCATCTTCCGTTCAACCGTAATCACATCATCCTCGTACTTTTTACGTGCTACTCTGTGGCTTACCTAAACTCACTATGATTTTTACATGCAAAGATTCTAGCATTTACCACAACCCCAAATATGCACACATTGCAGCAAAAAAAATTTTGTCTCTCGCTACCTCAAAAGACATAATTTTTTACAAAAGCTTCTTGAGGTAAGGACTAAAGTACAAATAAAAGGACAGAAAAATAACACTCCTGCATGCCATATCACTACCATGAAAGAATTAAGTGTGCAATTGGCAAAAAAGGGATTTAAGCGTAATAAAACATGAAACCCTATTGTTAAAATATTGGCTAAATCATAAACTGAAAAAGCCATGGTGAGGTAGGTATTTTGGTGATTCCATCTTAATAATCACTCCTACAGTAGCATAAAGTTGAAACTTGGAGTGTAAGATACGTATAGGTAAGTATGCAATACCTACTTTGTTCTGTTCAACAAATTATGCGGGTGTAATTATTCGTGATTCTTTCAACTAGCTAAGCAAAGTGCGAGTTTCAAAGTCGTTTTAATATTGTTCAGCTTCTTTTTTTCCTTCTCTGAAAGAATTAAGATATCTTACAATTATCACTTCTAAAAGAAAATTTCGCACTGTTTATAAGTTTGGCCGTGTACATATAAATATTATGATCTTTCATATGCGTACGTGAGTCTTCTTGAAGTAAGCACAATTACATGTTGCGTACGTGAGCTGTGCAGTTCGGGAAAATGCGAGAAGCAGCAGAACTCCTAAATATTTATTTCTCTAGCCTCATCCTTAAAATCAAGGTAGTAAAGGTGTACCTTTGTGCAACCAGTTATTGCTATTTTATGACGTGCTTCTGAAAAAGTTATGCTCTAGTAACGTAAAGCAAACTTTGCAATAAAACATACTGATTGTGACATAATCGCCACATTTACTTTACAACTTACTTATAACTCCTACTTTACTAGAATAATCATATGAATGAGCCGTAGCAGATTTCTATTTGCAATATCACATTATGCCAGTAGCAAAAATTACAAACGAAGCAATAGCAATAATTAAGCACTAATGGTCACAAGGACATTGGCTATATACAAAAAAATAAGTTGCTTATTAAATTTACTATAAAAGAATGAGGCAATGCAAGTGACAAAACAACACGAAAGCATGCTCAAAGCTCGCCTCGCA
>JAHZNF010002622.1:0-17334 GCA_027744215.1 Troglopedetes dispersus
GAGCTCTGTGAAAAGCGAACCGAACGGTTTTTCATTTAAGCATTATTATGTTTCGGTGTATCGCAGTGAAAGACAAACAAAAAAAGGTGGTCTTATAGCAATATATACTCCATAATAGTGCTTTTTTTCTTTAAAAAAAACTTCACCACTTTTGATCCTACAAACCTACATACATACATATATCTGTGCACACACAACATCAGAATGCTTAGCTTGGATGGAACAACACAGAATACACGAGTTACCCATAAGTAGAGAAAAAAGGCATAAACTTTTTTTTGCAAGGAGGATAAAAGAGGGAATGAATGAGAAAAGGAAGAAGAAAACAAATAAGAAAAGAAGATTACGCATGTGAAGGAAAGGTCTCTTTCGTGAAAGATGACTAGTACAAAAGGAGTGACTGGCTTCATATAAACCTATATTATTGTTCCATGAAAAAAAGCACATAGTGGGTAACTGTTGTTGTTTTTGATGATACTAGTGACAGAGAAAGAGGAAAAAAGTTTTTAACTTCTCCCCATTGTCTCGGTGAATATATATGTATATACTCGGGTTCGTTTCCGTTTCTTAAAAAAACAGAACCCTTTTTTATTATTACTTCCCTCGTCTTTCTCTTCTATGGTATTATTACACACGCAGATATGTAGATATGTATACACAGAGTGTTCCAAAAAAATGAGAACCAAGTTGTCTTGTACATGAGCAGAAGGGAAAAAAAGAGGAAGTGTGTATTATGGAGCATACCTAAGGTTATTGTGTGCATTGGTTGAACGGAGGACACTTTCCAGGGATTTTTATGGGAATGAGAGAGGAAGCATAAACAACGGTTTATTGTTTATTGGATTTCTGACTTCACTCTTCCACTCACTCTCAGCCACATTCTTTCACTTCCTTTTTTTCTCTTCCCAAGTATGCTCGGAGAATAACAGGGCACAAATGTGAACAAAAGGAAGAAACTTATTGTGTCTAGATTGCTTTGGAGGAAAACAAAAAAAGATGGAGTTGGAAGAAAGCTAACTGTGACTGGCAAAAAATATAGGGAACATGTTCATACTCTAATATTAGAGAATATTATATAGTGTATGAAAAAACAATCTCTGCAGGTCTGTGGTGGTAGCTCAAGTGGAGACACTTTTTTATGCATACACGACAGCATATGTGGGTTACCGGTGTGGGGTTCTGTGATGACAAAACAATGCATGGGTTGAGTCCTTCGAAACACCGGATGGAAGCCCTCGCGACATTATGTTTGAAACAATATGAGCAGCTCACCCAAAAATACTGTATAGACAATAATACATTTAATGGGAAATGGAATGAGTACACTTTGTGTGAAGTTCGAGCAGCATAACCACCAGCTGTGCAAAATAAGAGAGTTTTTCTACTTCTTCTATGGTACATATACGATTGTGTGGATTTTTTTGTACAAGATGACGTATATATCGTGAGCCATGAAAAAAAGTTATGCTTGTGACAAGAATTGAATGAGTGTCATCTTGGAAGAAAGAGGATGGTGGGAACATATGCACAATTTCTCCTATTGTTCGTGATCATCAAACCAAAGGAAACGAAACAATTGAGTACCAAAAAATTTTCCTACATTTCAAGTACAATCGTCTAAGAAAATTAAATACCATTCCACTCTTCTATGCTTGATTCCATATAACATATTCTGCTTATCGTTCAGTATTAAATTCAAAATGATTATCTGGTAACTTCTCCTGATGCATAAGTTAGTCCACCCTTTATAAGGTTAAATGATAAGATGAGCTAAAATTGCATGCGTGGTGTCAATAAACAAAAGTATTGACCGAGTTTTTCAAACACGCTCACGTAGTGAGCTTTCGTTTTATCTGTGTCCATTGTCAGAACTATCCCATGATCAATATCTGACTTGACAGTGTGTCAATCACAGGGATATCTGAAGCAGTAAGGCTTTCGCATTTGCAGGAAATTCTTGTAACTTCAAAGCATTGTCACAAATTATCTAACAAGTGCATCGTATGTACTAAGCTGTGTAAACTGGTGCGATATCATGTGTAATCGACCGGTAAACGTCATGCAAAATACTTGAGTAAAAGAATGATATAGAAGCTTGAGGGAAAGCACCATAAATGTGAGAGGTTCAATAACCATCGAAAAAATATATTTCATGACATTTATGACACCTCCCAGAAGACACTCTTGTGCCACTCTTATCACAAGAAAATGATACTATACGAGTGGCTCATATTGAATGTACACTTTTTGTCATCAACCTCTCACTGGTTATAAATAATACACTTGAAATTCTCAGTGATGCAGTAAAATAAAGAAGTGATAGGATAAGCCCAGTTACCTACATATATGGAGGTGTACATACACTCCTTGAATAAAAGTACCCGAGCCACACGTACAGTCATCTTTCACTTTTCTTTTTCCTTCACTGTCCATCTCAATTTCATCTATTCAATCCTCCATTGAAGGAAAGGATTGGGGTGGTTCTTTTCAATTTTATAGAATGTGTGTGACTTAAGCTCAAAACTGGAACGGCCATTCCGATAACATTACGCAGTGTCATTTTTTGTGTCAAGCGCAATCCTCCTATGATGCGTTACATTTGTGTAGGTTGAGGAAAGTCACTCTCATTAAATTTTTCTGACTATTTCGAAATTGCTAAATTGAGCGAAAAGGGGCCTACAGGCTTTTCCATCGAATTCCTCCCGTAATCCAGTACAGTACTGCATCTGTGTCAGTAATGCGAAAAGAAACACCCTTGGACTTTGGACTTAAAAAATTTCTTCAAGGGACACACCAAAAAATATATGTATGAAACATTCCACAAGCTTTAAAGTGAAAGTAACTGAATCGCTTCAATCTTTACAAGAAGGTAATCTATATATGAGCTTATGTATTATGGCACACAATCACAAGTTGCATTATTCTTCTATCAGCACTGCAAAAAAAGAACATCTGAGCTCCATTCTTATATATTGCCATATAATAACAATTTCCCATTGGTTCGATCGACCGTACATAAGTAACATCACATCAGGCACACATCACTTTTCGATCCAGCTTCTTTTTTTTTATTTCGACAGTGAAATCCTAACATAACTTACCACTACTGTACTGAAAAAAACCTACGATATTCTTTTTTTTAGATATTCCTTAGACACACTTTTTTTGTCCTAAAAAGTGGACACATGTATGCACACTCACATACGTATATAGATTCTCCATTTTAAAAAAATCAATAGCAATAACAATAATAGCCTATTCCTTTTTTTGTCACACACCGGCTCCTTCCTTTCACTCGGTCGCCCTTTCATTCTTTCTCCTCAAAAAATGGCATCCGCTTAAATATATATTGCTCCGAGAAAAAAACTTTCCTCTGACTGTAATGGCATTAGCACATGTGTATAAAAAACACAATACATATTGATGCTGGTTCAGCAGATGGAGAAAGAGAGAGAGAGAAAAAAAACGAGGAGCAGAAGTGACCATAGAGAACACCTTCCTCTACGAGCCAACAAGGAGCAGTTCACATGTCCTACTTCAGGTCACCAGGTATACCTTTTGATACATTTTTATAGCCAGAGAGAAGAAAATGGTTTGTAGTGTGTCCGATAAAAAAAATTTTTTTTTCGGTACTGTTACCAGCTTATCCTCGATTTTTTTTGTAGTGGTTCCTATTTTTATACGAATTGCTCTCCAAAGAGTAACGCGTGTGCAGTGGTCGGTGCTGTGCGGACGGTACCTTGCTGCTCTTTTTTTATTTCTCTGAACAAAAAAATACTGAACAGCAGGGAAAATTCTAATCTTAGGTCAGTTGGCTGTATCCATATAAAGAATGCATATACATATATGTACACAGTTGCTCACCAAGGAACGATACGGGATGTGGTCGGTTAACAGTATTTACAATGATGGCATTTTTTGTACCCAAGTCTATACAAAAAAACCAAGTGAGGCATACATGTGTGTGCGTGTGTGTACTGTGTCCTGACTAATGGTCGGTGGTCTCTGACATGAAAACGGAGGAGCAATCTTTAAAAAAGGACCTTTTTTCTGCGGAGAAAAGGCCTTAGAAATCTCCCGAGAGAGGAGAAAAAGAAAGGAAAGGCTTCAGAGGAAGATTTCTTTTCCTTTTAGTAGAAAATGTATATACACGTCCATGTGCTATGCTATGTGTAAGTATATGTCTTCGGGTTAGGTGGTCCATAATATTTTTTGAGTTATTCTGCTCTGCCCTGTTTTTTTGCACACGAGCCTTGCCCATTATACGTTCCGTTACGTAACATTTAGCAGTGAACGAGTGAATTTCGTGGAGTGTGCTCCACAATAATACTTCTTTTTTTGGAGATGTGTGGTCGCTTTTCCACAAACGAATACATATTTTTATGCAATGCAGAGAATTTTCCTTGATATATATGAAGGAATGGGTGGAAACCCGAGAGAAAAATCAGAAGGGAAAAGTTGATGGAAAACCTCCACATACTTGAAGGACTTAAAAAGATCCTTTTGGCAAGTTTGGAAACCTGCCATGATATCTGTGTTGTGTGGTAGTGGTATATGTGATGATGATGCTACTGCGGTATGTGAGGGAACAAGAGAGTCAACTCTTGTTTTTTTTTGTTTTTCAACCAGAGGAGCAATTCAAGAGGAGTAATATAAATAATATAAGTGACACAAGTTAAGAAAAAATAAATGCAATATTCTTCATGCGTATGATGACTTTCTCCATCCAAACCCTTCTCATCTCAGCATCTCAAAAAAAATTGTTATAAGTTGGATGGGTTTTCCTGATGTGTTTCGTTCTCCGTGCGTCCTCATCCATATTTGAATGTCATGAGCCATTTCATCAAGTTAAATAGAANTTGCAGACAACAAAGTTTAGACGAGACAATTATGTAAACATGTTTGAATTGCAAATGGGATTGAGAAATTATGGCGAATGAATATTCCGTGAACAATTGGTATTTTTAGGAAATGGATTGATGTGTTTCGTTCTCCGTGCGTCCTCATCCATATTTGAATGTCATGAGCCATTTCATCAAGTTAAATAGAATTTTGAGATGGCTCTTCGTTCAAAATGTTTACATGTGAAGAGCACGCGCTCACTCACTGTTGCGTCTTGTCCTCATTCCTTGTTTTGATGAAATAAAAATAATGTAATGTTTGCAAGTTTTCTTGCAGACAACAAAGTTTAGACGAGACAATTATGTAAACATGTTTGAATTGCAAATGGGATTGAGAAATTATGGCGAATGAATATTCCGTGAACAATTGGTATTTTTAGGAAATGGATTGATATACATGCAAATTAGGAATGGATAAAATATCCAATCGAAATTCGTTGATTTTTTTCTTCTCACGAATTAGATGAAATAACCTCCGAGCGCTGGTTCGGGTCGCAGGCGTCACCAAGATTTTATGGATGTCATCAAAGTCGTAAAAAATTCAGAGGGACTTACCTGTAAACAAGAAAGAGAAAATTTATTAGACTATTTTGAGGAAACTGGATTAGAATACTTTTTTATTTATTTTTTTTGCAATGAAAAGCAGAGCGACAGCGCGAGCAGGGAAAGCCATGCACAATAAAAGAAAAAAAAAGTGTTGAACTGTTTTTATTGTTTCTTGTGACAAATGTGAAAAGTATTTTGACCCTGTGCACATTTAAAGTTTAGGCAGTTGGTTTTTTTTGTACGGAAGGGATTCCTACTTTTTTTAAAAAAAAAGAAGGTCACACAAGAATTATTATATTTGTTGCAGGATAAACGTTTTATACATTTTTTGTAGCGTGAATTTATGCGACACAACAAACTTCCTTTTTTTAAGAGTACAGTAGGCATGTCTTGAATGAGGTCATGAAACATTTTACAGTCCAGAAGCATAAAATACTGCACTTTCCACAGAAAAAAATAGCGCGGACATGCTTTCTTCTTCATTTTTTTAAAAAAAAGTTTCAAACGGATGTGTGCACATATCGTCATTTCTAGTTTAAGCCTCACGTGTGGTGTTTCTTATAATCAGCCTCATCCACCATTCAACTTTCTTTTCAGCAAATTCTTTTCCTACAAAAAAAGTAGAAGATAAGCTTTCTCCTTGATCTTCTTCCTGCATCTCCCACGTAGAACCACAAAGCAGAAAAAATAGGAAAATGAACGCTTTTGGAGAAAGGAAGAACGTTCTTCTAAAACCCTTTTTTTAAAACTTCATACGTGCCTTTTAATACTCCACTTTATTGTCAAGAAAGGATCCAAAAAAAAGTGTGGACTAGAGTAGAGTTTAAACGGGAACGTGGCGCAAATCCGCACAATTTTTTTATAGAATAAGAAAAAAAAAGAAGTTTACTCTTGTGGGCATACATGTGCATACGATAGTCACAGGAAGTAACCAGGAAAAAAAAGGTTCTTCTTGTGCTTCACTCAGAAAGTACATTCCCTTCTATGTTGTGTATCCTATAAGCAGACTGTATCCATATTATATGTTTTTTGGTGGCCCCGCCAAAAATAAGAAAGTTTCGTAGTAAAAAAAGGGAACCACGTCGTCCGATGACGAAGAATGAGGGAAAGGTTGAAACCGCGCTCCGGCTAATAATACTTTTTTTTTCTTCATTTTTACTCGAGCAAACCACTTTTTTGTCGTTTTTTCCGGGGAAGGATGTATACGTCTTGGAACATGCGATACTATTTCTGGTTTGCTGGTTGGTACTTTCCCAGGAATATAAACTACTATGCTCTGGTGGTACCCTTCATGCACGTTGTGTGCTTTCTCTCATCGATCCGAGGGAGCTAGTTACGGGAATGGTGTGGAAGTATATGAGGAGATGTGTTGTGGAGGCATCGCACAAGTGTACCAATAGATATATTAAAATACATTCCACGACGAGTTCTTGTGCACTACAGCCTCTCTCCCTCTCACTCACTCTGCATCCATCTGTGTCTTTTTTTAAAAAATAAGTTACATATTGTATCTGAACTGTTTGGTTCAGCCTTGGATATTATTTTTGTTGCATTATTTTTATTATCCCGAAGGAAGCAAAGAAACCACGAAAGGAGAAAGATTACTTAAGGATAAATGTGTGTGATGCGGGTGCAGCAGTACTTTTTCTCTTCGATTTTTTTTGTATTGCAGGCTCACCACCACCAACAAAAAAAGTAGTACACGGGATCATCCTGACAAGGAAGACCCAGAAAGGTGGAAATCATATAAGTTTTCTGTAATACCCTCCTTGACGCTTTAATGCATTCTTTGTGGTTGTTGTTGGTGCGGTGGTTGTGTCAATTATGATGTTGATGGGGAAAGAAAGTTTCACATCGATATTCCTACACTTATCTATTGGATGCATCTTGGATGAAAAGGAGATGATGGGAAAGTTCTTTTTTTCTTGAGAAGAAGCAGTACATAAACCAGAAAACTGTGTATTTTCTCATGTGAGGGGAGCCATAGGAAAGATGGGTTTCACGCTCCTCATTCCATTATATTGGATGGTTGAATTGATTAGATATTATTTGAAGTAAGGATATATGAAAAAAGTGAAAGGAATAAAAATATACACACATCTTAGGTTACACATGCGGGGGATACGCATCAATTTCAATGATTATGATTATGGGGTGATATTGCACATAAGAAGATGTGGTATTACATGCATATCACGATCTCCTTTCTTTCTTTCTACAAACATCGATTGATCAAGTTTCTTAGGAAAATATGATATTTTAGATTGTAATATGGAACATTGTTTGACTAAAATTGTGATACGAAAGCAGAGGTATAAATTTCTTTCCATATCTTTCACCAATGTATCTCACTTCAGATAAGAGAAAGATATTTTATTATCAAGATGTCATGAAACGATGGTGTAGTGTAGCAATTTCGTGTGTATGTTTCTTGGCACAAGGTTGCACATTGGATGCTATTCCATTTTTTGTGTACCTGAAGTTATCCTCCTGGTTAGGTTTTGAATAGAAAGAAGATTTCTCTGTGTTATCATATGTTTTTAAAATGAGCCTACTTATGCTTCAATTTGGCAAAAAAGGAAGATTCCCTTTGAACGTTGTTTTCTTATTTGAACTTGTTTTTGAGCAGTTATGCAATAATGATGATGAAACAGAAGATGAAAGAGAATAAAGAAATATTTCTGCTTGAAATTCTCTCTCTAAAAGAATTGTGCCCAAAGAGAGACTATTTTTGCCACAAAAATATTGTCGCACAAATGCGCAACAAATGAAAATTGGAAGAATATACACAACATTTTGGCATGGGTTGACTGGCACAAAAGTTTAAAATGCAAAGAAGGGAAACGTCAGTGACCGAATATCTATTTACTACTTCATATTACGTCATAGAACAATATAGTTAAACAATCTCCTATTTACGAGATTGAAGCTGGCTTGTTTTTCTTCAAAACATTTTTTTTGCGCTTACGTGTCTGGAATAATTTTTAACCCACAAAGAATACTTTGCATTGAGATATCCAACAGGAATTGGTTACTTCCATCATATCGTCATCATTACTGGGAGTACACCCAACTCATCAATTTTTTTTCAAAAGTACGCACCATTCAAAATGACAAGCATGCGCTTTTCCCAATTGGCAGGAGAGAAGTATGACGATGCATCGCAGATTTTGCATAATGTCATGATGATTCACTCGCTGACATTATGCATCCGGTCTCCAACAAAACAATGATACAGCAGAGTTGAGCGATGGAGAGAATTTTGAAGAAAAATGTTGCGGTCGGACAGAAGATAATGTCCCACGAGACGAGTGAAGACTCTTCTGCCGAGTTTATTTGGAAGTTACAAAAGTAAGCGGAAAGGAGGATGGAGACACGCTCCCTTCTGCTTATCATTCATGTGGAACATCATCATTTCCAGAGAAAAAAGCGTCTACTCACCATAAACCACTACTACTACACAGAACCAACAATGACTTTGAATATTCCTCCGTTGTTTCGAAAGCAATGAGACATGCATAAAAATAAATAACAACAAGGATACGACATAACAAAAAATGCAAAACAACCTTTTTTCCTTCCGCGCTTCCTTCCTACATATTTTTATATACGTTTCCTATTCCAAAATGCATGCTTCCTGTTTGCTTTTTAGAAAAAAAAACGATGATGAGCACATGATAGCTTTTCATATCTCCATTACCATCATCAACCTGATAGGAATGTGTCTCCCTTTCTTCTTTCATTTCTTTTGTCAAGAATAATATACACAACTCTTGAAAAAGAGGAGAACTAATAAATACCAAAAATTCACCACCAGACATTTCTTCAGAAACGGAACTGCTCAAAATGTGAGAAGACTTATCAACTAAAAATAGCGGACTGGCTTCCCTCGGAATGTGTTCACATGATACAAGGAGACACGCACAGCAGTCACTTCTACAATATGTCAAAGTTATCGCCATCCATGTAACTTTCCCGAGGAAAAATGACAAGTGACAATACTCCCGAAAATGAATGACGCTATCATATCGCTCGCGTCTCAATCTCAATAGGGTGTCTTGCCTTATCTTAAAAAATATGGTGCATGATACTCTATTTTTTTAGATACACTCGACGAAGTAGTTTCACGGGAATAATGCGTGTCGTTATTTTTTTGTAAAAATAACGTAAAAACAAGAGGAAGCACCCTGGGTCCCTCCTTCCGTTTTTCCTCATTTATGAAACACGAATAAAATTTTTTTTCACCGTTGAGTTGCATCCTTACCAACATACATTGAAGCGTGTTCACACTTGGTATTGTATGTTATGGCAAGACCTTTTATGTAAAAATTGAACCACATGGAGCAGCTTTCACAACAAAGCATCAGATGCTCATCTGCCAACGAGATATGTCATTCATGGTTATTACTGCTATCCTATTTTTTGAACACATTTAGACTTATGTAATATGAGGGTGGTGTAATATGATGATAAGATCCACACAATAATATCTTGCGTAACAGGAAAGTGTCACCAAATTGTTGCTGTTATTTTTACAATGTCGATCCTGTTTTTTTTTTTACAAAAAAAAGCATTTATGAAACAAGAATACCCTTATGAAGTGAGTAAGCAAGTTGCTCTGTATTTTTGTATTTTCTTTTGGATGAAAATGACCTGTCATTTTGCTCCCGCTTTAGTTGATATCGCTGCTAGAAATTCACATGACGGAGCAGTTCTTCGAAAGCACAAATATCGGAATGATACATATAAAGCAACAGCAATGTATTTTCTTTTGGATGAAAATGACCTGTCATTTTGCTCCCGCTTTAGTTGATATCGCTGCTAGAAATTCACATGACGGAGCAGTTCTTCGAAAGCACAAATATCGGAATGATACATACAAAGCAACAGCAAAAAATAGGGAAAATGTGTTCACAGTTTTTACTGGTACAAAACGGGAGAGCCAATCTTTTTACTTTTATTTTTATATAAAAAAAGATTCCTATTCGGATAATGTCTATTTCGTGTGTCTTGCTCGTTTGGTTTTTTTTCCTTTTGTTCCAAAAATGCATATCCATATCCGTGTCATCATGTGAAATCGCATCCTCCCATATTTCATCTCTGCTCTTACTCCTTTTCATTATTATTAATATGAGAAATGTCCCCTTTGTTTTGATAAATCTTTCGTGACGACAAGGACCGATGACTGAACAAGGAAATATAGGAATCTGGATCATGTATCACAATGCCATTTTTATTCCTCCGAAAAATATGATATATAAACGGCCGTGATGAAATGCATTTTGCCTGAATGCAAACAAACAAAAGGGAAAAACCGACACGGAATAATGATGGTCTTTCCAAGCAAAGCTGAAGTCCCGCATTTTCCACGGCGGCGATATGATGGTGGTGCTGAAGCCATAATCGTGATGAGGCACAGGGACATCCTTGATATCAACTTTGATATCATCGAGTCCCGTTTTCTCCTTTTTCCTCTAATTCATAATAGCATCCTGTGTGGAATCTTTCCCTTCTACTGTGCCCGTCCTTCCTGTCAACTCGAATAAATGCTGCCAAACATTTATTTACTGCCGATCTGGTTAGTTTTCTGCCCATGGCATACAAATAAAATATACCACCATGCATCCCACCATCATTTCCCATTTACATCTATTTCCCCAACAACAAAAACACAGAGAGAATCCGTAATAAACATAAAGGGGAAATGCGTTGCATCTCATCATAATTTTTTTTGCTGGCTTCTCCAAAAAAAAACCTTTTCCCCTTCGCTTGTCTCTTTCTCCGTGAAAATCTGGAGGAAAATATGATGATGGCACAATATATATTTATTACAATGACAGGAGGTAGTACTATGCACCTGGAGAAAAAAATTATATTGGTCTATGCTTATGCAATGTCAGCATAGACAAAAGAGCATGGAAGACAGAAAGCGTCAGACTACCCCTATAAATTTTGTGTTCAGTTAGTCACTCGTGTCAGACTACTGAAATGTCCTTCATACTTTTTTTCCCTTTTCTCCTCTCAGATGCTCCAGAATATTAACAAGAAAATGGACGTGGAGGAGGCTCTGAAGTGAACGTGAGTAAATCAGCAAAATGCAGCAGGATTCCTTCAGTTGAGCTTTTGTGAGTTGAAGGAGAGAAGAGATCTCAGATACACTCGAGTGCAGTGCATTATTGCAGCTATTTATCCGGAATCACTTTTTATACCCAATTTTGTGTTTTTCTTGCTGACTCCACAACAATGTGAATGTGTATCTTGAAACATGGGCATAATAGAGCATGTCTAATTCTCACATCGGAAGCTCAGACAAAAAAAGAGTATACTCGAATCTCCAGAAATAGGAAACGAGAGCTCCATGAAAGTCAGCGGGATGCCACATCTGTCCAGTTACATCAACAATCCTTGTACGCACCGTGACGAGTCGACAAGCTGAAACTTTTTTTGTATCTTTCCAAAATAAACTTGGAGGTGGTGGCGATGATGATGACGATGATGCTGACTGACGATAGTTGTTGAGGATGTGACCATTATTCTTTTTTTTCGAATTTATTCTCCGCAAAAAAATAAAAAAGTACAAGTACTTTCACATAACAACATTAGAGTTGTGATTTCAATTCGATTGTGTTTTTTTATGTAGAGAAATGCATGACGCAAAGAATGGGGCTCAGATGTACAAACTCAAGGAACAATTCTCTGGCGATGCAAGGTAATACACAGATGTGTAACTTTAGAAGAAAAAATACGATTTTTTTGTAGGAAGAGAGGTTGCTTATATTTTGCTCAACTTTCACTGTCACCAAAATGTTATTATTTCAAATGAAACAATATTACTATTGCAAGAGAATAGGGTTGCGGAGGATAAATGCCCACTCTGAATTTCCCTGTATTACGATACTAAAGTTGCTCCCACCCAGAAATACATAATATATCACGTGTACAAACAATTGAGAATGTATTGTGGCCAAAAAAGCTTTCTGGTTTTTTTTGTGCACAGAAATGGAACTGGAGGTTGAAGTGATGTGGAAAAAATATATTGCTCCAGAGAAAGACGGGAATTTTGGATACTTATTGGATCGAAAAAAAATAGGGATAAGGATGAGCCCCCTGTATAACCTTCCAAGTAGGGAGCTTTTACTTTATTTTTACTACTACTCTGACGTGTTTATATGCTCTTTCTGATGCTCCAGGCCACATTATATTTTCGGTATCGAAGAGGAGAAATAAATGGCGAGTATTTTTTGTGCCTAGTCTGGTCTTTGTATTTAGAATCGGATTTGGTTGTTACGTTTGAGCTATATCCTCCATCAAGAGAGGAGAAACTCGGAAGGAAGTGGAGGAGCAGAAAGAAAAAAAACAATGAAAATGTGTGTCTATAAAAACACAGCGAAAGAGGAAATAGTGGAGCTATTTCTGTGCATCTTTGGCTTTCAGAAGAAATTGACAAGGATTATTCGGTGGTTAGTCATGGCTGCTCCCCAATTTCATAGACACAGGCCTGCCTGCCTGCCACTACACATAAAGTAAAAAGTTAGAGGGTCATAAGACAAAAAGTTAACGCACACAAAAAGGGAGAAAACACAGAAGCAGGTTTTATCTTCTCCTTCATTTATTTATTTCTTGTGTCGAAAAAAAAATTCGCCGTGGACAAAAAAAAAGAAGTCTGCAACTGGCGTATGCGTGCACAGAAGAATGAAATGATGGTACGGAATAGTAGTGAGGAAAAAATGTGATCTTGTTTCTTCTCAGTAGAGTATATTTCTTGGTAAATGGACACTGCTGTTCTTAGAAAAGTAGCAAGTTTTTTTGGAAACAAGGAAGGGGAAAGTATAGAATTGATCCTCGGTTGAGCAAGGCTAAGCAGAAATGTGCAGTATTTGTGGAGGAGAATGAGATAATCCTCTCGTTGAAGTTCCATTAGAAAAAGAAGGTATGTACATATTTTATAGCGGTGGACACAAACTACTATTCTCTGAGGAAATAAATTGGAAAAAATTGAAAGTCACATAGAGAGGAATTTATTGGTTCAAATGGTCAAACTCTGCCCTTCAGGACATTCATCGTGGATCAGTGGAGCTGGTTATTTTGGTGAGGGAAAATGCCAGCAGCTACCAAGAACAAAAAAACATTAAACGACAGGAAGACATGGGCACACTCATGCATGCATTCGAGATTGGAAGGAGGAGACAGGTCGGAAAAAACGGAGAGGAATACAAAAAAGACGAGCACTTGGTTGTCGTGAGCAGAATCAAGGTTGAACATTGTCAGAGGGAAAGATTCACAAGAGATACTTTTCCCCCATTTTTTTCAAGTATTGTATCAAGTTTTTTTTGTTTTTTTGGGGATTCTTTTTAAAAATCGACCTGATATAGGTAGGTATTATATTCGCCTTGAAAAATTTTGTGAATGGTGGCATAATATTTGTGATCAAAGAAAATATTCTTTAAAAAATTTCACGGTATGAACTACATTACGGACAGCTATGATATAGGTAGGTATTATATTCGCCTTGAAAAATTTTGTGAATGGTGGCATAATATTTGTGATCAAAGAAAATATTCTTTAAAAAATTTCACGGTATGAACTACATTACGGATAGCTCCATTATTCAAGGTGTTCAATCTTATGTAAATATGTTATTCTAGGAAAATGGAGTAATGACTTTATATTTGCATATGTAAAGGAATAGTAGGTACACATATGAGTACATATATAGCTTCATTTAAATTAGAAATAAGGTTCTCCAAGGCTATTATTACCCGCCCAAGATTTAAGTCCGAACAAAAAGACGATATATTATTTTCTTTTTTTACTCCAGCCCTCTAAGAACTGAGAAGAAGGGCAAAGGGTCAATCACTTAATTTCAGAGTACTCCGAAGAAGGAGTCGGCAAGTTCAGTATTTTTTTGGCAAGTTAATTCCAGGTTAGTGTAATACCATGTTTCGTAGCTGGGAGCCACAGCTTTAGGGAGAAGAGAAGCCATAATACGTGTAAAACTAATATCTAGGTTAAAATTTATGCGTTCCTGTCTCATTTCAAATTATTTAAGAGCTTTCTCGCTCTCTCGTTTAAAGCCTTGGCTTCGCAAGCCTGGCTTAAAAGAAAATTTCCTTTCGGTCAGATCCATAATAATGATATGGTGCCTGATGATGATGACGGTATAGTGTGGTGTGGTGGCTCAAGTGAAAAAAAGTGGGAGAACTCCGAAAGGAGGAAAAGTCAGTCAGCATTTTACAGAAATATATGTTGAGGTTGGGCTATAAAATGCATACTTAGTAATTCCCAGGAACTGTCTCGGCTTTTGCATTCTTATTATAAAAAATATATATACATTTTCATTATTATTACACTAACCCACTCGAGAGGAAAAAAAGGAGTCGCATTATATGAGTCAAAAGTGTTTGTGTACCGTATTTAATTTCGGTTTTGTGCCGTTATACTAAATACCTAACGCGTGGTACACACAAGTGTGAGCTGGTAAAAAAGGAAAGAAGCAAAAAATTTCATCCAAGCTGAAACCGACTAGACAACACCATTTAGGTACTTCTGTTTACTGTATGTATTACAAAATGAGGATTTTTGGCTCTTCTGGAAAAGTGCCTATAATTTTTAGAAGGAAATATAGACTGTCTATATTTTCTGTACTGTACCTTCATAGATAGTTTTAGAAAAATGGATGTAGGATTGTTTTTAAAACGGGAAAGTTTTGTAGAACAGCAAAATGTTGGTGTAAACAAACGGGATAATATTGTTGTTTCGCTGCAACTGGTTCAGTTCAGTGTTCCCTCCTTCTTCTATGAGGAGATAGGCTTGGAACAAGAATGCATTCTGTTTTTTTTTCTCCATCCAGGCAGGTCTGTCGGAATCATATGTTTCAGTGGAAAATTTTCCTTTCATTGTTACGTAGATTTATCTCTTTTTTCCTAACCCCTTTCGCCTGCCAACTATTCACGCAGACAGTGAGTGTGTGCGAGAGAGTGTGTTTTTGTGTGTGTGTGTCTACTATGCAGAAAGAGAAAGGCCATTAGAAATGGATACGGTAATTCAGAGCTGTCTGGTTCCTCCTTTCTCTCGCTCTCTGTGTGTGGCATCCAAATATTGCGCATATAAATATGTGTCTAAAAATCCCCTGCATTTCAGGTAATGAAATAACAACGGGACAGTACTATTGCATTCTACCCCGGGAAATAGAGACAAAAAACCTACCAACTATAATAAATAAAAAATCATGGTGGTGCAGGCTCGGCAGAGAAATGTGGTGCACTGCCTACTCTGAAGGTAGACATGGAAAAGTGTTTTTTAAAATTTGAACAATGTATTAAAGTGCAAGCGACAGGAGTGAACAACAGCTTGCAAGTTTGTTGGAAGAGATTTTCTAGGTAAAATGTGTATACCTATTAATACAATGAAAAGTTACTACTTGTTATATCACAGATTGCACAAAGTAGAAGAGTGACTGTGTCTGCCCACGTCAAATTATTTGTGATATTATATTATATATATTATAGCGTTAGCCAAAGTGCATACATACATATTTTTTGGTCCCTTTTTTAGGTACAATTTGAAAACTGAAAATGGATGGATGGGAAGGAATGGAACCTATTCATTCCAATTTCTGGATTCATTTCGCCACTCTAATATCACTTTTTTTTCGACCACAATAATTTTTTTTCTTCAGCTTGGTGAGCCACTTTGGCAATTGTAGCGGCGGCTTTCGGGATGCTGGAGGAAGCCCAAAAAAAATTCCTTTCATACCTTGAGCCATCCTCGGACTCGCCTAATAAATGTGGGCGACCAAACTACTTCCAAAATTTGATAGTAGTTTCAGAGAAACAACAAAAATCCTATCTGGGAATATACCTATACATAGATACATTATAATTATATAATGCTCCAACAAAAAATATGCTGTGTGTTGTACCCTCCTGGCAATGAAACCAAGTCGACGATGCTGGCGATCCTTCTTAGTGGACCGGGATGACTGCAAGTGTGAGTGTTGCAACCAAAACAACAGTAGTGAGGGTAGTATTCAAACTCATTGATCTTGTTTTTACCAAGAGTTTCCCCATCTCCACACAGAAGAATTTAATATGTACATCCAATTGGAAATTATGCTGGAGGATGTTTCCCTGTTCCTTGTGACTCGTCCACCCGCACCTTCCACGAGACTTACAAGTAATTTTAACGCGGAACTAATGAAAACAGTTGTTGAATAAATACATGACTTCTCGTATTCATGAAGGCAGAGAAGGGAGCCATCATTATCATGGTACCGGCTGAAGCTGGGAAATATAGGTTGAGTAAAGTAACGATGGAGAAATTAATGCACCCAAATAGCTCGTATTTTATTCCTTGTTTCATCACACGCAACAATGTCCCCGTCTTCCTCGGAAGAACTGAAACAGTTTAAGTTGGTTTTTTTTCCAGTTGTTTGTCAGACTTTATTTCCGCAACGAAGCGGAGAATTAAAGACAAATTGAATTTTTGAGCACACCGTTATTTCGAAGCAGTGATGACGTGGAAATGGAATAAGTTTTGTGTTTATCTAAGCAGTCGTCCTCCCAAAACCAAGATCAAACAATAATAGAATCTTCCCCGAAAATGGTAAAGTTCTGCAGAAGATAAATACAAAGAGAAGCTCTTCACAGTTTCCAGTTGGGAAACAAGAATAACAAGGTCCAAGAAAAACCATTCACAAATAAAATGAAACAAGACGACTTTGATCGTTTGACTTTTTCCAAGAAGATCTGAAGAAAATGTGTGGCCAACAGCGTGGCAAGCTGCCTGCTTGCTACGCAGAAACTGGAAATTTCTGGAAAACACCGAATTGTCTTCCTTCATTATCCACACATGAGTGAGGGCGATGTAATGTGCAGTGATGCACACA
>JAHZNF010002623.1:0-34984 GCA_027744215.1 Troglopedetes dispersus
TTCAGTTGGAGTACGAAAAGAACATTATGTAGGTTGAACCTTACCAGAGCAAAAAGAGAGCACAAAAGCCTCACAATCTCGAAAAAAATTCGGTGGGGACCTTTTCTGGAAAATCCTTTTCTCTTCAATCGTGCTTTCCATTATTGCGAGTGGCGATTCTAACAAATCAGCAACTCTACCAAAAAACGTAATCCATGCTACAGTGTTTTTTTAATTCATGCTCTTTGCATAGTTTGCCTGAACGAACAAGAATAATCAAGCTACCATCAAATATTAGAGAGCAAACTTTAATGCATGCACAATGCTTAGGATTTGCGTGACTGCAGGCTAGCTGAATCGCTTTGGATAGGTGGAAGTAATGTTGTATGCTGGACAATAATTGTATTTACTTGCTTATGTGAATGCTACTTGCTACCATTATATTACTACTTAAAAAGAAAAGTACTTTATTCGTTTGTAATTATATGATTACTCGAATTTGTTGGGATTTGATTGATACAATTTTGCCAAAATTCTTTCTGTGTGAACTCAATTTTATTTTATTGACAAAATGATTAGGCAAGTTCAAACACTACGAATCTTGTGTGTCGTTCGTGATGAGTTTTCACTAAAGTGCAAACATTTTGTTAAAGACGGAGATTGCGTTGGAGAGGCGAGATCCTGTGACAGTAAACCTAAAGATCAACAAAGCCAACTTATTTGTAGATCTGCATGCTGTGCAACAAGAGCAGAATTTTCACGTTCCAGGGTTCTTTTATTTTCTTTTTATAAAGTCGGTTATTAGGGCAATTCCAACAAATACTGCAATCTAAATTTCGTTCAAAATAGTAATTGTCTTGAGAATTCTGATGTTTTCAAAAAATTCTTTAGTCCTTTGCTGAAGGTAAGCGCATTATTATGTGGATGACCAGATGCTTTTACTCACTGCAATGCTATAAAAATAGTGGTAATCATTAAAATAATTTGATTTCAGTGTATAAACTACAGTCACGTATTTCGTTATGGAACCCTTCATGCATGTTGGTATTTATTTCGTTATTATTTCTTTGAGCATCGCTTTTACTTTTCCAGTTTTTATTCGCTCTCAGGAACCTTTCCAGTACGCGAAATTATCAAAGGGTTTTCGAATTAGATTTTGGATTTGAATTTTCCTCTTATGACCGAAATTTTGTGTTTAATGTGAACTGTTGTCTATGAATTATTACTTCTCCCAGTCGTAAATGAATTTTCCTGTTCGCAGCATTTTCGCACCAGCACAATTGCTTACGTATACTACTACCTTTACACACACAACTTAAGTAACCTTACCCACAGGGGCCTGCCGTGGGTGGATTTTTATNGTTGGTATTTATTTCGTTATTATTTCTTTGAGCATCGCTTTTACTTTTCCAGTTTTTATTCGCTCTCAGGAACCTTTCCAGTACGCGAAATTATCAAAGGGTTTTCGAATTAGATTTTGGATTTGAATTTTCCTCTTATGACCGAAATTTTGTGTTTAATGTGAACTGTTGTCTATGAATTATTACTTCTCCCAGTCGTAAATGAATTTTCCTGTTCGCAGCATTTTCGCACCAGCACAATTGCTTACGTATACTACTACCTTTACACACACAACTTAAGTAACCTTACCCACAGGGGCCTGCCGTGGGTGGATTTTTATGGAATCAAGAATCCAGGCCGGACGGCCCGAAGGGCCGTTCCGGCCGGATTTTTATTAATAAATACACTGCAAAAACTGAACACTGCAAAAACTGAAGAAATTCAATTCAAACTTTAAATTGGGGGCCGGACCAGACCTAAGAACCCAGGCCGGGCCGTACCCACGGCAGGCCTCTGCTTACCCAAGCCAATTTATCAACTTGATCGAAGTAACTCGAAAGTAATCAGTCTCGATCGACATGAGTGGTGCACTTTGAAAATTACAAGTTCTTGGCCTAATTAAGTCAAGGAGGTCTTTAAACGTACATAAATTTCACCATGAGCTGCCTACCTTCCTTTTCGCTTTTCCTTGTAGCGCTGGATGGTTTTATACCGAATAGGAATTATTGTACGTAGTTGTCTGTTAACTGAACCATAAGACGATAGTACAAGCCCAACGAAGTCGAGTGGACCACTTTACCTTTTCAAAAAGCCTTTTGCTCATGAATTACGTTAATTCATAAATTCGCCTTTCCAATTTAAGTGCCACATTTAGCAAGTGGAAGTGTAGCGATGTAATAAATAAAACATGACAAAATCTCCTACCATCGGTGTGCGCCATATCTCCACAGTATAATATTGAGAAGGAAGCAAATGAGCACCAGAATTCATGATGATATGAGAAGACCGCAAAAGAGTTTACGCATTTTAGTAGCAAACATATCTTTAAAAAGCAAGCTGAAAATCAGTCGAATGTGCACAAGAAAAGTGCCATGGCTTCAAAGTTTGTTAAGATATCACAACTTAGGTAATGATGAAAAACTTTGTGGTAGTGTTGAAGATAAATCAGCAAAAAAAGACCGCAATGACAACGAAATCTTCATTTTTTTCACCTGTCTACACCATACGCATCCAAAATATGCGGAGGGAGATTTCTAATGAAATTGTACGTGTCATAATATGTACGTTGCTCCTCTACTATATAGCCAAGTCAAGATGTTTTATTTCATTTTTTTAAAATAGCATTAGGATTGCATGAGAACGAGATGGAATTAACGAAAACCGCACGTCTCAGAAAATCTGACAGGAAAAATAAAAAGAAGCTCAAGGAACTGAAACCAGTCTGATGTCCTGAAGAAGCATTGCTTTTAAATGTGCTAAATACGACCACAATGTTAGTACGAGCTATGAGGGATGCATGTAAGTTACACAGGAAAAATACCAGTGTGTGGAACAGAGAAAGAGTTGTCTTTGTCTTTCGCTCACACATTAGCAATGGGAAAAGGCAAGTTGTGTGTGATACTACTCTCCTCCACAATGTTGCTAACAACTCAGAAAATTGGAAAAAAATGTACATGGCTACCCATTTTCAAGGTAAATATGAGCTGACAAAGAATGCAAAAGCGCTCCTTAAATGTATAATATTATTCTGATCGGACTGATTTATACCACATCGCAAGAATCGAGCCAAGTTGAAGAGTAAGTACATATATTCATGAAAAATAGGAAGTTAAGCATTGTGGATTGGGTGAATCAAGTAAAAACGCTTCAAAATCACGATTTTGCAGTATGTATTAGTATTCCGTTGAAACGCATGCTTCAAGAAGGTTACATTGAATTCCTTTGCATGAATATTAAAAAGTGGTGGAGTGGGCGAGGAAACGCAGAGAATCTTTTTTTCTCTTTCTCTCTCTCTCGAGTTGCATTGCAGCGACTGATCCTGCCTTTCTTGCACTCAGATGTCAGAGTAAGACTATTATTGGCTTCACTCTCCCTCATGATATCTAATCCTAATCATTTAATTTCTGCCGTGCTCTCTCTCTCTTTCAAATTCTGTCTGGCAAACTGATGATGTGTGCATGCACCACAAGGTATGAATGCCTTTGTATATTACAAAAGAAAACAAGGCCAAGTGCAAGAGTCCACATGCTCATAGCATTATATTTTTTATTGAATAATCATAAAATCATATTCATCAGGAGTGATGATGGCAACGATGATGATGATTATGATGATGATTATGCTTTTTAAGTTTTTTGCCGAGTTTTCACGAGGCTTGCTTACCATGTCATAGCTTCTTTTCTAACTTACGTGTTTCCTCATCACTGAAGTTTTGAGGCTGAATCTGGAAAAACAGAATATTTTAGAAAAATGATCTTAACTTTGAATCAATCAAAGGATCATGCAAAGACCTTTTTTTTGCTGCGGTACATAAGTGCAGGTTGTCTTATATTCTCCCGTATCGTTCATAGTTGTTGTGTTCATAGTTGACGGCTTTCATGTCTGCTGACTGGAATGTTACAAAAAATGTTGGTGAACTTGACTTGTAAGGCATCTTTTCATCGAGTTTTGCTATCATGGAATAACTTTCACGATTCACATCAAGAAAAGTCTTTTTTTCTACTGATTAACATTTAAATAGAAATGAGATGCGTTTACGATTAGTGTGAGAATGGGGAAGGAACTTGTTGCACCCGTCCATATTTTGATAGTGTGATTAAATCCTCCAGTGTGCATGAAGATGAGGCTGACGATGGCTTATCTTAAATACGAAAACATTAAACATGCTTATATCACAAGCAAAACGTGAGCTGCAAGTACTCAAACTAGCTCTGAAATCATGTACATGCATATTTTCAAATTGAAAATGTTTGTATTAATCTTAATATGGCGAGTGATATCAATTCTTGTTGACAAGCTTCCCATTATCCTTCATAATTGTGGTTGATTGGTTCTTATCATTTATCTTCCCCTTTCCCCACCAAACACAAACGGATGATGATGAGACTTTTTTTTCAGGGATGCAATAATAAATGCACATGGCATGAAAAGGCCAATGAGAATCATCTGGAATAGCGTCAAATCACACTCAATTACACTCGCCACAAAGGAGTTTACATAATACAGACTCAACGGAGAAATGCGTAGAGGTTCAAAGTTTGTTGTGTGCCAAAGAATGAAGTAAGCGAAGTAGCTTGTGCATCATTTGCTCACATCAATATGAAAGCATTTCCTCTTGTTAGTGATCATTAGTATGGCTCAACGGCATATTTTTTTCCTGGATGTGTATTTTATTTCGCCGTGGTGATTATGATGATACTGGTGACATGCAACTAAAAATGCACATGTTTATTCATCATAATCATAATAACATAGTCTTCCGTATACCCATGTGTCGAATGTGTTATCCCCACATATATATCACAAAATGTTCAGTACATCGAAGTCTGCGCATGACTGCATAAACAAGCGCTCTCATCAGCAAGATGAGACAGCCTAAAATTGTTATTCGCTTTTGTCAACCCAAATAATAATAGTAATAATAATAAGAATAATCGAAATCAGCAAAAATGGGGTTCATCTTCTTCACAAAACATTGCATAATATGCTCGCAACGTTCCATCTTCTATGATGTCATGAACAATATACATGAATACAATATTTTGTAGTGTATAAACCTTGATGATTATTATTGACTGAGTGGGTATATATTATTCAACAAAAAAGGCAAACTTGAGTTGGTCGGTAAGCCATCCATGTCATCAAAAAACAGCTCACTGTCAATGTCAGCAAAATTAACTACACGCTTGACATTGGCTGACCTTTCAACTCGAGAAAACACTTATTATTTGGGGTCTTGCTTTAAGACACTCGCGGATGCAGATATACCTTAATTACTCATTTTTACATTTGTTATTAGTATGGAAAAGCATTGGTAGAATTATGTGTGCGTCTGGAACTGCAACAAGTAATGCGTAATAATATATTTCTTCTGAGAAGCTGCTGCGTGACATGATAGTTCAGTATATTTATTCTCCGCTCAGCATCATTTCTCCATCCACAACAGTGCACTCATCCATCCAGATTTTTATTTACTCAAGATTAGATAGGCAACGTGGCACAGCAAAAGCACATACGTTCCGTCAACACAAATATACTCACTCTTGCAAAACTCAGTTGGCACCGGATGGATGGAAGCAAGAAAATATTATTAGGAAGGAATGCTCATTCTCTCATTCACTCATCTTCAACAATATAGTTCAATCTCGATCACTCCCTGCATTTGTATGCTGATGATGGAATCAAAGAAAAAAGCTGCGATTACAGTTTGTTGCACACATCTATACATGGAAAGATAATAATAAGATGTGACTGGTCTTTCATCATAATCATCATAAATTCACAAATAAATGGGCTGATTCAGAAGAATCCATGCTAATGCTGAACTTTGCTTCCAAAGACGATTTTGTAAATGTGGGGTTTTGAGAGATACAAAGAAAAAAATTTCATACAAATGTTCAAAGACTGATGGCTATATTTTTTAACCTAAGTTTTAATGTTACAGGTTGTCCCCTTAAATAAATCTTAGTGTAAAGATTTTTTAGCCAATTCTAGAATAAAACTGTAGCAAAATCATTTCGAGCTTTCCGGTCGGTTTTATCACGATCAAACTTCGGTTGCAATTGCAAGATTTTGAATAAACTCTAAAGTGGCATAGACTCCATAAAAACTGGTACCAATAAAACTCACACATTCATCTTTAAAAGATTCGAGGAAAAATAACAAATATAAAGCAGAGTCGTTTATCTCCATCACCATCCCCCACTCAGCATAATTAACTATTGGCATTATTATCAATATGCTATCTTTCCTCAAGTTCAAGCTTGTGATGTGAAATGTGTCTGAAATAAAAGCTCAACTATAAATATAAACGCACGCAACAACTTGGCAGCCTCCAGTTCACGACACACTAGCTTGTTGACGATGGCTTAATAAAGTATGTTCATGTGTAAAATAAAAATGCACGCACATTTTTTTTCTTCCCAAATTTTTATGGACGTGTGGTGTCGTGTGAAATAGAATGGGATAATAATAATAATAATAATAATAGCACTACTCCTAATAATGAAAAAATAAAGTAGGTATCTGTGTAACTAATGTAATGGCATGGTTTCCTTACTTGTCGCTCTGCACTCACTTCTCTCATGTTTGCTGAATATATAAAAAAGCACATAAAATATTTTTGTACAACATTAGCAGAAAGCGAAGAAGAGAAGGGAAACTACACAGGAAGAACCATCATAGAAATATTATTGTTGTGATTGTAGCTGCATGGTTGCGTCAACATTGACTCATGTACTCAAACATGAAGTTGAGTTTGGCTAATGTTTTTCTACTGTGTTGCTGCTGCGGAGCTGCGTAGGGAGACCAAAAATATGCGTCAAGGTCTGTTTTTGTGCGCACATGTAACAATGTTTCCAGAGTTGTTAAGCCATTCATATTGATGATGATGATGATGATGATGCATTTTACATAGTTTTTTCTTGTGCATATTTTTGTACATATATTTTTTTTCAGCATTAGCAAGATAATGATCAACTCCACCAAACCTGGTTACCTAGATGTATCTTTTTCTTTTACTTTCCACGGGTTGAGGAATAATAACCAGACAAGATTTTTTTTAGAAAATTATCCAAGAGATAAATGCAGAAAGGCAGTTTTTAATCCAAAAAAATGAAAAAAAGAAGGATTTGAAATATAGCTGGAAGGTTCTTCCTTTTTTATTACACTGCATTTTGAAAAGTGTTCCGTTCTTCTGAATACATGCTGTTCAGAAAATGGTTAAAACTGGAAAGCGAGGTTTTTTTTTGCCTGATTTAAAAAAAATGCTTTATTATTTACAAGAACGCAACATGTTCAACTACGAGTAATACTTTCCAGTATATTTCTGCTTGAAGACGATGCTTTTTTAAGAGGGGGAGCTTGAAATTGGACGTCATCAGCAGTAGTGTTTGTGTGTACGTTTTTTTCTTCTTCTTCAAGACGCTTGTGAAACAAGTTTAAACCTTTAAATAAAATAAAAAAATGTATGAAAAGGATGTTTATATTCTTCAAGGAACAGAAGTATACAACATGTCCATGCTGGAGGAACATTAGGAAAGGGTAGAAAAAGGAAAAGACATTGTTCCGCACACAGCATTACATAAGTTTATATTGCGTAAAAGCATTATTCCTTCATCCCTGCCAACCATCCTCTGCGTAGCGTAAGTAAGTATTTAAAAAAGAGCAAGCAATGTGTGTAAAAAATGCAACGCACACATTTTTATTGCACTGGTACAAGTTTTCGTTTGGAGTGAGCAGTGAGGATATAAAAGGATGTAGTGGCAACAGTGAGCAGATCTCTCTGCATATAATTGTGTCCATACGAAACTGGAGCCTGAGGGAACGATACTGCTCAAAATGACGATCAATGTATTTTTACAAAATAGACACACGCATACAAACCACCAACCATACAATAATCAAGCATTAGGAAGAAGTGAAAAAAACACACTTTTCTTGCTTCTTTTTCATCTTGCTATTACGTGACTTAAAAAGCCAAGGTAATTTTTGGAATATTTATAGAGATTCGGATGCCACATTATCTTCGCAGAGTCAAAATTTGTATGTGCACGCAAGTTGTGTATGTGCAAGAATCCTATCATGTTATAGTGGGCAAGGACTACGTTGTACCTATCCACCAGATGAGTGTATCACAGCTCCAGTATAAAGTTAAAATGGAAACATAATGTCTTTTCCATTGTGTGCAATAAACGCTTACAAGGCAGCAGTTGGTTGTCGATATAAAAGTAAAATTAAAGAACGAAATTACATGCGACGCCATGCCACTATAAGGTAAATCATCCACACGCAAAATCTATGATTACATTGAATTTTCAAAATTCTTTATTCTCAAAATCTACAAAACACTCAATTCTCAAGTTTTACAAAATTACTGCTCTCAAGATCTCGTATTATCTGAACTTCACAAAATTTCAATCTTCATATCTTCAAACTACTCTGTTCTCAAAGTCTACATCTACAACCCCCAGAAAATTTTTTAGGGGTCCAGCATCCCTATACAAGAAGGTCTAGGAAATTGGCGCACATTCGAGAAAGTTGGAGAGATAAATGCCGGATGGCTCGTACTAACGACAGCATATAAGTACTACTTCGTAGTCCTATTTAAGTCCTTTAATGTTCAAAATAAAAAAGACAATTATATATTGTCAATTAATGGAATTTCCCTTAACTTGAAATAAACTTACTTTTTAACTTACTTGTTTTACACACGTGCATTTTGAGAAATTCGTGTGAATCAGGCAGAATTAATTAGTTTAAGGTGGATAGAGGAAAAATTCTTCTTTTTTTGCTTTCGTTGTGGTTACTTTTCCCGATGATGATTACTGTGTTGGCAAGACACTGAATCATGCGATGTAGCTGTAACTTCTTTGATATGCAGGAGACATGACTATAAATGACATAAATGACACTGGTTCAGTTTTTCCCAATGTTTGCTTAAATGATGTAGAGAGATAGATTTGAATTTTAAAAAATCACCACTAGGCCAGCATGGCATACAGCAAGCTTGAGCCACACTCTGGATTTCTCGATATATATTGTGCACAGTGTAATGAGGTCAGGATTTTTTACCACAGCAAGATCGTCATCCCAAACATCGCGAAGAATTAGAAAACGAAGAAGGGATTTCATGAAAGAACTTATATTGTGTAAGCATTTAGGCATACGCGTAAATAGCACTTACGCATCTATTTCGTGTTATCCGCCAATACAGGTTTCTGCTTAGTGCATAACAAGTTTTTTTTTTCAATTTTAAAAATATAATTCAATGCTTCAAATCATTTGAACTCTTTTTCAGTACACTTAATTTCATAATTAATTCAGCAGTCTGGCAGAAAGTGGAAGCCAAAATAAAATAAGACAAGAGATTAAGTTTAAATATTTCCTGCACTCGAAAACAAGAATAGGGATTTTTCTTTTTATTGCAAGTGCGTAAGCGCACTTTGTTATCACTTCCAAATGCTTTCACGCACAATCTCCCAAAATAAATATTAGACTAGTAGGGCATATCCATAATAAAAATTACCAGAGGCATTAACGTATCTACCAATGCGTTTTCCATCCTCCCTTTCTCTCCTTCATTATTTCAAATATCTTTGGTTTCTTGTTGCAACTGCAAATAAAAAAAATATGGGTGGAATGGAATACGACAGAAAGATGTTCAACTCTGATAAAATGGGGATGATGAAAAGAAACTGGTATTTTTTTGTTGTGCGTAAGCGTAATATGTTCTTTGCTCTTACTGGAGAAGAAAACGGAGTCAAATGTAGTACCAAACACTAGGTTAGGTGGTATGTCTTCGTCTTTGCCAAAGCCATCATCATGTTGAGAATGTTGTGGTAAGTCAAGTCAGCCAATTCCAACAAAACTGGTGATGATGATCGTGATGGCCATGATCATCGTCAGTCTGGTCTTACTCTGGCTTACTCGATTCAACGCTAACTTCTTTCAACCCTTTTTTATCAACACAGGTTACACATACATTTTTTGTTCGTACGCAGCACGCACAACGCTACACACAACAAAAAAAACAGTTTTAAAGAACGACAACAGGGAAATGAGAGGAAAGTGAGGATGCAATAATTGTAAAATGAAAACGCTTGGGCTTGGCTTTCTTCTCGGATGCTTGCATGTCTGCAATATACAAAACGGGCAAAATAAACACATATATGAATGGTCTAATACTACACTGGAGGAACCGGGATGGTCTGGATGAGCATAAGAACTTAGTAGTATAGTTTTGTTTATGTAGTATGGAACTATGATGTGCAAAGCAAAATAATAAAATGCAACGTTATGCATCAAAGGATATTCTGTCGTTTTCAGTATGCTTTAGAGATGGTAGTAAAAAGAACTAACGTGGAATAAACATAAAAATTATGGAGTGGCGATGATAGACTTGCTGTAGGAGTGTTTGCAGCTGTAAATACTTTTTAAAAACCAAACTCCAACCTGCTAGACGTGCGTGTGGCACAATTTATTTTTTTACTCTTCATTTTTCTTGTTGAATGTCAAGTGCATAGAAATGAAACACGATGGTCCTTCCTGCTCTCCGCATTCTCCACTTTTTTGCTTTACTTTCAGAGAAAGATTTGCCAACCTTACTCCTCTCAGGAGCAATAATATTTACTTCATGAAATTCTCCTAAAGACGCATTAAAATACTCATGAAGAATTACAAATTGGATGCACTGACTCGAAGCAGAATATTATGTATCTTGGAAACTGGAAAGACATGCAAAATGAGCAAAAGAACGTGTAATTGGGTGTTAGTAATCTTCAATTAGCCATGTTTAGCAGAAATATCATAATAATTCAAGCATAATTTCGCAATTTTTGATATCAGCTAACAGATCAAACGAAGTTTGATTTTAAATTATAAGGTCTCTGATCATAATTCGTTTGCACATATGGATGTTTGTTTAATACATATTTCACAAAGGTTGCCTCTTCAGATTTTTTTATAGACACAAAGTAAGGCTATGTTTTTTATTTTGAACAGACTCATGAAAACAGTAAAAGTAGCATTTGCATTCCTGATTTAGCTGCACAGTTGAATTAACTTGAATGGAGCTCTAATAATTCTTCCAACTATATGATTACTAGATCACACTATTTAAACATGACGACATATTGACGGACAATTTTTTAGCAGCTTGTTCCAAAAGGAATGACTACTTGAGCTTGAGGAGACTGACTTAAGTTTATGTATTTTCGCTAAAGAAACCATTCTGTGTGTTATCCGATATCACTGCTACCAGCAGCATCTATCCAACTTTCCCAGAATTAAAAAATTAGGGACTCCAGCTGCACCGAGTACGCTCGAAGGTGAAGATGAACAAAGACTAACTACGTAACATCGAGATGTGTCAGGTTGCTCACTTCACCGTAAGTAGCCGCTGAAGACTCGTCACACTGAAGTTTCTAAGTTGTAACAAGTCTTCTTGGATAAACCAACGCCAGTAAGAAGCTTTGCATCAAACCTCCACGAAATATTAACTTTCCTTGAAAAGCTTTAAGGTGTATGTACTTTTGTTAACTGGAGGAGCGGAATTTAATTTTCCCTGGATTACGAAGGTGTGGCCTGCCCTCACTCATTTCAAGACAATCCAGTTAAATGAATTTAAAGTAAAATGAATTATTTAAATTTCATGTGAGGGCTGTGAGATTTCCTCTTGAAGGAAGGAACGGGTACTGAATCATACAAAAGCTTATCGGAAGTATGAACTTTAAAACATTTAACGTCAACTTTAGAGCGAAAATCAATCATTTCTGAATTTATATACTTACTCAATAAAGTTCAAAACTTCCAGGTACTGTACATTTCGCGTCACGTCGGTTGCGTTTATATTTGTAAATATTGTGTCATTTTTTGTGCAAATATATTTCTAAAAAAAACAAAGATGTGGTGTAATTGATAGAGCGATGCTCATTGCTACCAATTGTGGTTTAGAGAGATTTCATTGTTCTAAGATTTGAATAAAATCAGCTCCTCATAATATAGCCTACATTGTGTGGCTCAGATTTGGATGTAATGTGCTTGCTTGGTTTTTGCATTGGAAATTAGGAAATGTTATATTCGTCTGCTTAATTACGCTTGCTAATTAACTTAATTGAATAAATGTTCAATAATAAACTTCCGGACCGGTAAGTATGAGTATCTGTAAGTATGAGTAACTTTCTGAAAAATCACTAATTTTCTCAGCTTTCGAAGGAAGAGGTTTAGCATCCATTACAAGGTATTTCACGTTTCCCTCAAAGTTTGAAGCCAGGGAAAGTGACGAAAGTGGGAGAGTTTCGTTGAAAAGGTAGATGGTTGCAGTTGTAATTATCGTAGATCCTTTTCTGCGTCACCCATTCCCTGAGCAACACTTTATAAATGAATAAGGTCATGGTGGTTATAATAATTGAAATTTTTATTATTCTCCTTCGTTTCCTCATTGTATACACAATATTTACATGTATTTCACCATCGTAAATATCAATTATCTTACATAGAGACCTAGCTTAGAGTACATAATTAAATTCGTGCACTCACGTGGAAACTCTTTTGCATGAAGTTCAAATTGGGCGAAGTGAAATATAGCAATGTATGCCATCGAATTGTATATATTTCACTTCACCCAATTCACGCTTCATGCAAAAAAGCTCCTATGTTAGTATCACATTCATGTCAGGATGTTCTTAATGTATTTCTATCCCAATCTTGGAAGTAAACAACCCATCCACACATTCCGGAAGTGACCATGATTGGTTGCAAACAGAGTTTTTGCAACTAGTTGAAACGTAAAATGTATATATTTTTTATCAAAGTAAATTTTCAGCTGGGATAGAAATACACTTAACATTCTGAAATGATTTGTGTCGCAAAGGTGTCCGGATTTATGTATCTTACAACTAATCAATTCGTCAACACGTTTCAATAGTTTGGAAGTAATCGTAAACGGACCATGTTATTATTTTTACCCAGGACTATAATAATAAATATCTAAGCAACTATTCGGAATTATTTAACGGCACCTCTCGCATAGCAACAAAGACCTTCAATCTATACATTAAACTTGTTAGCTTTAAGTAAATGCAAAATTAGTAATTTCTAGTATGATTAATATACGAATTAATTTGCATAAAATATTAAAATATTCTTCACATACGAACCTGTGTACGTGCATGAATAAATTGTGCAAACATTTCCACATACAGCTATGTCCAATTTTATTTAATAATGAAATTAGAAGTTTAATTGATTGGAAACAGCTAAATATTGGTGCATATTTAAGCGACAAATTAACTAGGAAATGAATTGCTTCATCTAATTTAGATTACAAAGTAAAATAATAAACAAGAGAATTCGGCATCACACTTAAAGTTTTCATTTAGATACCGTGTTTTATACAAACTATTCATACGTACATATTAACAGGTGTGAGCACTTTAGTTATTCAATACTTTGCGCACAGTGGGTGTAGTAATTTCATATGTAATTAATGAATATTAGATCAATGCTTTGCTATGACTTTTTACAAGTGGTTATGTAAATGTAGTTATGCTATGTTTTCATGTTATTACTTAAATACACTTTTTTCAAGCACTAGCATAGACGATGATGCTTTTTTCCATGCTCGTGTTACAAATTCTTTTTGGCTTTCACTACAATAGAAACTCTGTCTAGGATATCCTACACTTCCCTACTTAATTTCTACAACATTCATTTTCCGACGTTTACATGCCAACATAATTACACCTTTAATCTACAATGCTTAAACAAGTGCAGGAGAGCAATTTTCTAATTGGACAGGATTATTATGGCGGGGCAAATTGGGACGAAAACTAAATTCTGACGGCGGAACTTCAGGATACAAATGTCGTTTATAATTTTGTTTATGTCACAGCTGCATGGTCGATTTTAAAGGAAGTAGATAGCTATGTTCGTTATAATAATTTTTTTGTATGCTTGCTTTCATACAGAAATCTTGACCATTTGGAGATTTACGTAGATAAACCTGAATGAAATACAGTCCGCTTTAGAAGGAGGAGTTGTACCAGACTTGGTTTCAATTTTAACCACCAGATGGGTTCTTTTACTTATTTTTTCAAAATGTACGCTTTGATGTAATAATGTACTAAATATCAATTGGTAAAATCCTTTTAAAGTGTATCTTCCTTAATCTATCGTATTTTGCAATGCAAGTAACCCTAGTTACAGTGATTAATATTAGTCAGTGCAGAACACTTATCAATAATTACCAAGTATGCTGCATCATAAATATCATTCGTATAACAATAAAAGTATTCAAGTTACCCTTACAGCTTTCTGTCTAATGTTTTTTTATTAAATTTCAATTATTCTGGAGTTTAAGATATCTTTGATGATTACCACAAGCTGTAAATAAATAATAAACTAAAGATGTTTCCTTATAAAGTATCCCTTGGTGCAGTAAATATATTTTAATTAAATGTTTCGTCACTTTATGTGACACGGTACAGTATTAATCGTTTATGTACATAGTTATCCTTATTAAATAATATACCACCAGGAATATTAAATATGTATTATTTTTTTGTAGATTAGTTCTTATCTAAAGATAAACTTTTAGTGGTAAGATGAATCACAATGCTCTTCTTGCTTCACTTCATATTTTTTAATTTGTCCACTATGTCTTCATTAAGGAATGCGTGGTCTCCACATGTTCGCCTTGTAGTACGTCTCCTTATGCATCGTGGGGCACCGCTTACCCTACAAGAAACGCAAGATATATCCAATCATCAATTAATTGTATTCCAATTCAGTGCGCATTCATGCAATTTGAAAAAAAGTAATCCTGTAATTCTTATATTTGTGAGGTAAAGGTTAAAAGGCTGCAGTAAAAGGCATCATGGTTATGCTCTCATAAAAATCTATTTTTAAAAGGAGTCCTTTTAATTTTAAAAAGGAGAATGCCACACGATTCTTTCGAAATGAATGAATAAAAGGGTATTTTCATCTGAAAGCGTTTACTTGACTTGCCTCTTACCAATCCATCTGCAATAGCCACACACACACACATTTATGTGGAAGCACATTCTCGTAAAATGGCAAATAAAAACGTGGTCTGTTTTGTTTCACTCGTTTCCCCTCTTTTTTCCCTTGTCAAAAATAGACAAATGCATGCATTCAAGTTGGAGGAGCAATCCGCCTTTTTCTCTACGTAAGTAAGTAATTCACTTTTACGGGAATGTTATTATTTGAAGAATACAAATTCCTCGGGATCAACCGTTGCATGACCGCTACTATGTATGCACACATGATTTTCCCGTATCTTTTTGTTTTCCTTGTACATACTTCCGAAAATGTTGTTTTCTCTTGGTATAGGAAAAACATTGCGTATGTGGAGTATACCTAGTCTGCAACAACCCATTGAGAAAGTGCTCGCCGCAACTAGAAATTGGAGTGAGCAAACAATGGGCATATTACACATACATATACATGCTTGCTTGCTGTTAAGTTTCAGTTTTTTTTTCTTCCCTTTCTCACAAAAATAGAAACAGTAGGTACGTGAATCGAAAGCACATCTCTATACAACAGATAAAGGAAGAAAGGTAAAGGAAATTCTTTTAGTGAAATGACCACAATTTTTGTTGAGAGGGTAGCTAAAAACAAAAATGCTCATTGAAAGCGGAAATGGTCAGCAATGACTCCCCAGAGGGATTCAAACACTGTGGCTGGAGAGGAAGAACAAAAAAATGTATAGAAAAATGGTCCCATAAAGATCACAATGGATAATGAGAGGTTGCCTTCTCTTTCCTTCCTCTTTGTTCTACGTATTATGTACGTGTTGTATCTTGTTTCAGCTTCGCCTGGACAACAAGAGGCTAGTTATATTGTAGCTATCTATCTCTGTTTTGTTTTGACGTGAACTTTTAGCAATGATCATCACCATCGAGAAAAGAAACACCACTTCTATGCTCCATCTCACCTTTCTCTCCACTTCGAGAAATGGTGGCACAATCCCTTGTCTGTTTTCTTTATCTTTTTCTTTGTGTATATTTTTATACAATGCCACCAAACATCTCATCATCATCTGACATGTTGGAAGGGTCATAAATGCTGTCCAGTGAATCACAGTGTAAGTATGAATGAAGAAAGGACAACAATATTTTTGCTCCGCTTACCGTATACACATACCTAAATCTATACTAGGTGGATGGACATGGTCGGTGATCCAACCAGGAAAGGAAAAAGGATGAGATGAAATTTTACAAGGATCTATTAGAATACGCTCCTCGCGCCTTCCTTCCACACTGCCGTGAATTGAATGAGTGACACTTTCCGGAAAGTGGTCACTACTTTTCGGGTTTCTTGGAGTCAGACTGAGTCCGTAATGTTTTGTCTTGTATAATTAAATACTATGAAGTAGCACTCTGTGGCGATTGGTATATACGTAGGGATTTTGAGAAAAGACGCATCAAAATTGATAACACATAATATCTCCTTGTGACATTTCTCGGTGAACATAATTTTCGCATGTCACCTGAAAGAATATTTCAAGAGCTTTCTAGCATAATAATTTTCGGTATAATTTAAAGCCAAGAAGAAGTTGTACTGAAAAATGATGATTTCATCGTGTTTAAAATTTAAGCTGTACTGTAGACTGACTATTTTTGTGGCGGGAAATCGCAAAGAGCATTTATAAACCTGTCACCTCAGCGCAATTGGCTACCAAAAGAAAAAAGGCGCTTGATAAAATTCAAGCGCTTTAGAAATACCTAAAAAATAAAGTTTGAAACAACCTTTCTGGAAATACCTATGTTTGTGTTGCCCGTTCTATCTGGTTTGTATCCATTGGATTGATTTTAAAATAATAAGTTCCTAAAATGCAAAATATCAGTTATATGCATGGAGGCGTTAACATTGAAGTTAATGTGTTAACCTATCTAAATAGCAAATTTAGAATAATAATTTTCCAGGTCTTTAAAATTCTCTTTGTCTTTTGTTATACTTTCCTACTTTCTGAAAAGACATGAGTTAGATAACCCTTGGGTTTTGGGGTTTCAGGAGGACATCCACTCTGATGATAACAATGACAACAAGGAACGGCGCGGTGGAATGAATTCTAAGTGCTCATAGAGAGCAGGAAACTGCTCATTTTCTACCCAAGGAAACCCCATCAGAACGTCAATATAGGAACACGAGAAAAAGGGAGCAAACCCACATCTTCCTTTCTTACTTCCATTCCCCATTTTTAGAGGTTGTGGAACCACTTCAAAAAAAAAAGCAGAACAAAAAAGAAATATAAAAAAGAAAGTGCGACGGAGAGACGAAGAGAAAAGTGAACGAGCTATTTGAGGCTAAAGGCATCAACCAGTTTTATTGGGACTATTCTTGTATGTCATTCGATTAAGGAGAATTTATCTCCGCAGGGGGCCTCTAAAAAAGAGAAAACTATCTCGAGTGCCCCTGTCTCTCCAGACCAGTAGTACATATTATCTGCTCATGTGTGAACCTGGAACATTTTCGAGACAAGGAGTGAAGAAGCACTCCTTCTCCTTCTTATTTCTCGGAAGGAGCAATGTCTCTTCTACTTCCCCATTGTCGTATTATTCCTGTCACCAGTCACGGTCACACACGTAAGCAACCAGACTAAATACATTTATTTGTACATACCTGTGTGCACACACACACAAACTTTTCTCGGAATACGTTATGGAAGCTCACACTTATACGCCTTCATAAAGATCATCATCATTTCACATAAAACAGGATCCGACAACAAAGAGAAGACGATCGTCTGGTCAAGCCAAGCCAACTTTTTTTTTCTGGAGAGGAAAAATACATACTCCGAGCTCAGAGGCCATATTGTTACAGGTAACATCGTCTCAAAATTGTACCGAGTCTTAGCGAAAAAGAGGGTATATTTATTGTTTGATTTTTTTTCTCCTGGTTTTCTCTAGTTTCTTCTCTGTTCTCTCGTCTTTTTTTCATCAACTCGTCTTGAGAGAAAAAGAATTGAAATGGACATCACATCACAGAGAACACAACAAAAAGGAACAAGTTAACTGCTACCCATTTTATATAAACACTTTAAAAAAAACTACACAATACAATCCAATACAAGAGGCAATATTTGGCTGAGAAGCAGTTAGTGGAACACTTTGTTGGCTTCTTGAGAAAAAATGGAGGAGAACAAAGAGAGATAAAAGGAACACAGAGTTTTTATTATCCATTCTTTTTCCTTTTTTCTTCTTATACCAATCTCATATTTCTTTCATGGTGATGTTCAACTATTTCGCGTTTTACTTTTTTTTTTACTTTCACTACAACATGCAAAAGGATCATGCTCCAAGTTTTTCTCTCCTGTTTGCGCCCTCCGACAGAAAAGAACGACCAGAATGAAAGTCGTGCAGAGCCTTAATTAAACGATATATTTAATTGTGGGGAACCCGTAAGAATTTGGAAGGGGAAAAGTATGTGATGCCAAGTAAATGGGGTAAGGTATTGTATTGTTTGCTACCTGCTTTGCTTCTTTTTATACAAAAAGCCATTTTGGCTTAATTCTGGAGGTTATTGTGTATAAAAAAATTTTTTACCTGAGCTTGAGGGAAATTTATGTTTGTCCTCACTGTTCTGTGGTGGAGACTTTGACTTGGCCGTACGTTCATTATATTAGTTTTTGGCTGTTCCGAATTGATCCCTTGTTTTAATTGACGCCAAGCATGAATCTAGAGTAATTAAATGGAACAGGAAAGAAAATTACAACAAAGTTTTGAACATCTTTTTTTTTTCAATTTTTTTCTTCTCGGACTAATGACAACCTTGTAATTAACCATGGTACTTTAAATTACACGTGAATCCCATGCACAAACCATCTCGGTGCATTAGTATGTATCTCTGTGAGAAATTCCCTCATTTTCACTTTCATCAGATCAGAGATAAATACAAACGCACGAAGGACTCACTTTGTATATACTTAAATGCGTACGGTTGTTGAGAATCAGTTGCATGGAAAGAGTTGGTGCGTGTGTAAATAGTATTTTTTACCATTTGCTTATTTAAATAAACAGGCTTGTTTAGAATGACCCAAGTGACGGTTTCCCAGCACCCAGGATGTGTGGTCGATCCCTCGTAGGTCATGAAGTAGTCAGTCTCAGGGAGCAAACCATGCAGGGACAGTGTTTTCACTGGTGACGATTGATCTATTTGAGAAAGAAAGGAAATATGAAACAGTCATGATTTAAAACTTCATACGTCTCTCACGTCGCCGTCGAACGGAAGAAGAAAAAATAATCAAGTTTAAATTTTTTCGTATTTTTTGTCGCCAACCAACGGAGTGGTTGTTCCAGGGACATGTTCTTAGCTAATTTTATGGATTCACACGAAATAGAATTTTTATCCATCAGAAAATAGCGCAGAATCGTAAATATTTATTGGGATGTACCATTTGGAATAAAAGAGAACAGCAGATAGGAAAGAACTTTTCATGTCCGTTCCACTAATTTTTAAGGGCCACAATAAACATCATCAGTAGTACAACTTTTTTTGGCTCAAGCGCCAAGGTTGGCCACCGTCGTTAAAAGTCATGCAGAAGAGTGGTAGAAAGCTGATGAGAGGGTGAGGGTGAAGTGAAGAGGAGAATGAGATGAGATGACGGTTGCCAAGTACAATAAAAATGGGAGAAGAGCAGAAAGTGAAAAGTGGAGGTCGTGCACGACTCCCGGAGAGTGTGTTGAGAGAGGGATGGAGAGATTGTTTTTCCTTCTCATTTCTTGCTGCTTCGCTGAACATGATGTTTGCTTGCTTTGTTAGGAGGCGGTGGTGGTGATAGTGGTTACTTCGGTGGTTGCTAGTTGGTGGTGGTGCTCACATATATATTTTCCCTGGCTTGATGGCTCATCTCATTTGAAAATGTGGAGTCAGGTCACGTCAGGAAGGAGAGAGGCACAGCAACACCACGCGACGACACAGGAAAAAGGAAAGCGTTTTATCAATCCCAAATAATTTTCTGCCAAACAAAGAAACGAGCCAAAATCGGCAGCAAGCGGAGATAACACAAAGGACAAACAAGCTGTTGTCCGGTTGAGTGACCAATTTAGGAAAGGGAAAAAAGACATATGTATACGTACAACTACAACTGTAATACATACATACATGCACACACCTCAACTCACATGATTTGAGGGAAAAACAACAAATGTAAATAGCGATAATAATTTTCTTCTGTTGGAGTGCTCACGAGTCAGGTCAGGTGGTGTTTGAATTCACCATTTTGCAGGTAAGGTCTTCGACGAACTGAAAAAGCTGACGGGCTTTTTGAGCAAGAAACGAACATTCACAGAATTTTTTAGGTCAACAATTTAAGCGGACGTATACATATAATCACCTGTGCCCGGAATGTAAAACATTCTAGCGGAAGGGCACATTCAAGTGAAGCAAAGTCTAAAGTTTGAACTAAAGAAAAGGCAAGGTCTAACAATTTTAATGCACAATCTTACGAAACGAATGAATGCATCTATGCTTCTTTTGAATTTTATGAAAAAAATTATAACAACAGATTTTTAAAATTCACATTTAACCATTGGAAATCATTATTATTTACTGGAAAACTTTATCCTTATTTGAATTATTTGGATTTTATTAATTAGGCTCTCAAGTTCACCTGACTGTCCGGTCTTGGTCAGTTGTATGTAAATACCTGTAGCAAATTGATATTCCTCGAGTCACTTTCAATTGGTAGAAAATATACTCTTTTAAGATAACCGTGGGTTGGCATAGATTTCTTGAAACTTGATGGATTTCAAGAACTGTTGATGTTTCAAAATTAATGGGAATTGTATGCAATTGCATAACTTGGGATAATTAATATGTAGTTCCATTTTTGCCTTTAGTTATCACTGACTTTTTACAAGTTACTATAACTGAAAATACTGATTCTCAAATGCAAATTCTCCGTGAACTGAGAACAGAATGGAGTTTGTTTCAAGGAGGTTTAAATCGTAATCTGCATTATCATCTGCAAATCCAGCAGACCTGATTGCACTCACCCAAGCAAAAGCTTGGAATGCTTAGTGTACTTTGTGGAGGTGCGTGTCACCACACATTTTCGCATTTATAAAGGAGCATCCAAGCTTTTAAAAAGAGTGTGGGTGGATGGATTTTAACAAAGTGCATGATGATCGCACGAAGAAGATTAAGGAGCCGAGGATGCATAGCAGTTACATTTAAAGGAGGCGATAAAGACAGCTCAACACGAGAGACGGGGAAAGAGACTGGCGAGGAAGCGGATTCCCTGACACGACACCATGAAAATGGGAAAATGTGTTGTCGTTGTCACACTATCGTAGCATCATCTGCCCTCGCGTCACCCAAGTAAGCAAAAAAAGTATTAAAAAACGACTTGCTCACGACTCCTCGTGTGAAATGCGACGAGTATCCCATTCCAAGAACGCAAGAAAAGTGTCGATCTTTGCACTTTTCTTCTTGTGAGTAATTTTAAATGCCCTATGGCGGAAATGGCGCTAAATTCCCAGAGAAAAATAAATGTAGAAAAGGACATGGATAGACTCTTCTATGGAGAAAGCACGCACTGGAATGTAATGTCCATCAAGTTACGAGTCCGTTTGTCGGCTGAGTAAATTAACTTTTTTTTACTAAAAAACACTACCCGGATCTTCTTGGTTATCAAATTGTCATGCTGTCGTAAAAATATCTTGAGTAAATATATATTTCTTGAGTTCCTTCAAGTCTAAGTCGTCTCAGATATGTTTTAGTATTTTTAACTTCTTTCTTGAAAAAGTGTCAATGACCAAGTCAACCGTTTCACAATATTATCCCGACGCAAGATGATGCTCTGTGGATTGTTTATGGTATTGCGGATACTATGGTGGGACGGGTCACGTGATCAGCTACCTACCACTCAAAATATGGAAAGTGGATTTGACAGACTTTCTTCAATTTTTAAACGTGGCCAGTGAGAGTTAAAGGCAGCGCAGCGTGTTGAAGTTGCTTACTACTTACTTGTTACGCGTTTTATTATATAAGATGACTTGTGCTGACCAAAGCATTTGTCAACTGCACGAAATACGCGTATATATCTTAAATTCTTGCTATAGCTAGCTCCATAATTTAAACTTAAGCTCTATATTTATTGGCTACGTATATTTAAATGCAAGACAAGGTCCGAGTCTGCATAACTTTAATAGTCAACTTACATACTTGCCTCTTGATGTGCAAGTTGGTGCAAAAGTTATTTCCCCTGGTGATCCAATAACCAATTAGAATTAGTTGCATAGACTCACAATATGCACTTTTACTCTGTTCAGATGAAAATGGTAAAACGGACAAACTAAACAGTGCGTTTTTCCCGGAACACATCCCATGTCAAGCTCAAATATCCTGCTGAAAAGTGCATTCAAAAGTTGGATCATCTTCACAACAAAATGGTACCAAAAATGCATAGATAAGGCTGGTCCCTTTCTCTCCTTTCAAATATACCTGTTTCACTTTTGATGACTATGACAAATTCTTGGAGAGGAAAGTTCGACCAGAACATGTTCACCACTTCACAAGCTGCATACAAATGAATCCCCATCAACTAACAAAACGTCCGTCTGGTCACACAACAACAGCAACAACATCAACAAAAATCTTGTGGGGAGTCACCTAAATAAAAACAAGTCACACGAGCAAGGATGCACTTGGCTAATAATTTCCCGTTGTGTGTTCAAAGACGTGAAAAGGCACACAAGCACAAGTTTAATTCAACACACTCACATTCACATAACAAGCCTTTTACTTTCGTGGAGAACAGGGAAATCGGCTCCAGCGGGCCATTAGTTGATTAGATGAAAGGAGTGACTGAGGAGAAAAGCGGACGTCGCGTCACAACCACAACAACCCGAAACCTTCCTTTTGACGGATGGGGTTGTCCTGTTCCCATCATTCTCTTTCATACTTATCATCATCCAGAAAACAACACAATGGAATGCGTGCACACACACACCCTCAAAAATAATAATCCTAATAGGAACATTGATGATGACAGTGATATCACACGTTCAGATTGCAGGATCAATAATTTACGATGCATTTCCTGGTTTATTAAATAACCCGATAAAAATATTGCTACTTTCATCACATATATACATCCATAATATATAATATTTATCTTTAACAATCTGATTTGATAGTGATTGTCATTCTTTAACATTGAAAATTGAACTTGTCAATTCTCTTTCCAACCAAAGTGAAAGTTACAAGGGTTTAATTCACACAATGCACGAGGGGGCATAAGGCTATGCTAAAAATTGACAAGAGGAAAAGTATCGAAATAAAATGCAATTCAAGGACCACAACATAGACCTGTAACTCCATATGCACGCGTCCTCCAGAAGATTTCAAGTTGAGAATTGAAAAAAAAAACATATCCTGTTCTCCATTCAACTTTCTTTTTTTTTATTCGCTAAGCACATCAAACTAGTAAAGCCACTTGGATGTGGAGTTGTGCGTGTGGTAAAAAATGTTGTTTGGAGGCGCCAAGCACCCTTTTTCCTGAATAAGTATTCACTTAATTTAAGTGTATTGTGTGAGTATTTGTGTACGTGTGTTATTAAACGGATACGTTCTGTTCTCCTCTGGTTCCCTCCATCCAAAAAAACTATTATTATTTGCGTTTGAGAGCTGAGCTGAGGAGAAAGAGGAAAAGGAGTGGATAAAAAGTGAGCGTCTCACTGTTCAACACTGCTACCATCACCATTTTTGCTGGAAAAGGAATGCCGTGTCACTATCAATCATAATTAGTTGTCATTCAAAATGACAGATTTTCATGAGAAGAAAAGCTCTTTTGAACTGACTGCCTCTTTTTTATATTCTCTTCCGATCTGTTCGTTTGCCCGGGAATTTGGTGTCGTCGATGATGGAATTTTCATTGAGAGAAAAGCTGAGTGAGACAGGACTAAACTATTATATTGGAAAATTCTTTCGCTAAACTGGTTTCATCCTGCAATCAAGTGGAAAGGAGTGCCTATATATGTAGCCTCCATCAAAATGTGTATCTACTTCTCCATTGACACGAATCTAGCGGACGCAAATTTATCTAGAAAAAAAAACAGAGAAATTCGATGAACTAACAGGTCATCACCATTTCAGATTTTATTGTGGAATGAAATCTGTGTGCTCATACTATTATTTGCTTCTGTTGCAAATCTCCATTTTGAATAAATAATTCGTGAGAGATACCATAATGCGAGCGGAAATCGGAAATTAAATATAAATATTTCATACTCATTTACACAACTTAGCTGTACTAAATTGCATGCAGTCATGTTATAGCCTGGTAACCACAAAAAATGAATAAAACAATAATTAATTTTGGGAAGGCCGTGTTACCGTGCTTGTGAGCTTCTGGGTGTGCTGAAAATATTAAGTGAAGATAAATGGGAATGATGCTTTGCGCTGCCTGCCACCACCACAGGTCACCTCAGAAATGCTGAGACAGCAAAATTTTACTTGTTTGCAATTTAAATTTTGTCATGAAGACGTCAACAGTAATTAAGTTGTCTGATAGTTGGTAAGGATTACGTTTTTCATTTGCATATGTTGCGCGTGCTACTCCGCGTTTCACTTTAGAAATTATTCGATAGATTTTGTGCTGACAGTGCTCAACAACCTCTGTCGCAGATATAACATGTGACATTTCCCATTGTATAAATCATGAAATATAAATCTGCATATAAATCAAGCCTCTGAAGTAGGAGCTCAGCAGCGGCTTCCCTTGCTTTGCAAAAAAAAACAATTTTCATCTTTTCTATCAACACATCCTCCTATCATTTCCGTACACTCATCCAAACTTGTTTTGTAATTTAGATTGATTAGGAGAAGTGAGTTAGTCGCCATATTAAGACAATTGATGTGTATAAGTATCTATGTATGCAAATATTCTTTTCCGGGAATCTGTGCCAACAAATATAAATAAAATTATGTTGATTTTCTGATCGTATAAAATCCGAGCCACGATCTGGCACACCTCCCTCGACCAACATTGGTTTACCGCAAATCCTCCCTCTCACATGTACCCCAACACTTGAGTAAAAGAATGAAAAAGAGATTTCCTTTTCTCGTCGTCCTTTTTTTAAAAAAAATCTGCTAAGCTCAGCAAGCAGCATTTTTTATCAGAGAAGAAAGCAGACAGCAACGACTAGGACGGTAAAGAAGCCAAAAATAATATATGTAATATGGCCAACAGTATGTGCCTCACACAATATATGCACATGGGACAGCACATCTGAGCATTGATATGATATGAGCGAAACATTTCACTGAGCAATCTACTTGTACTCTCCTTTCTCCTTTTTTTCTTCCCGCCGAACCGACAAGTCCACCGAGACGTCCCCAGAATTCACAATGTCATTATTACAATGAAAACGAGTTTAAAGGCGATGACATTACATAATATTTTTATGCTTTTTCCCTTCCCCTTCCCTTTTTATATGATTTTTACTACATGTTTTGCTCCTCATATACGTGACGATAAACCACACAAAAATCTTAAGGGTTTAACCATTCAAGCAAAAAACGCACCCGGTTCAATATTTTTTTTCTGCATCTGCGGAATACAAAATAATAATTCGGAAGCACCGATGTACGAAAAACTAAGATAGGGGTACATCCACGCACATATGTATGTTCTCCATAAGTTTATATATCAGTTGTTGTCCGTGACACTCATCGTGATGATCACCACATCATCATCATCCTCGTATGCTACCATGCATGTCTTGTTTTGGCCAAGTACGTGCGTCCCATGATCATGTGATCTTGTTCCATGTCCGCAAAAAAAATCAGGTTTGGAAGAGGAAAAGGGCGATTGAATAAAATGAAAAACTAAGTTTGAGAATTTTTTTGACGCGGTGTGTTTGGATACTGAGCCACAGAGAAGGACCACTACCACCACCACTCCGACCACAATCGCAACCACAAACAAGGCAAAATATATATATATATATCCACCCTCGCCTCACATCTCACCCACCACGACATTTGTCAGTGCTTCTCTAGAGCACAGAGAAGAGGAGCAAAACGCATGATACTGTTCTTCAAGAATAATAATAAATGTGTGCAAAGCAGTACACTGGTGCAAAAACATGGTTATCATCGTCGGCTACACTATGAGATTGTGATGTGATCATTATCGTCATGATAGAACACACCAACTACATACATATATCGCTGTAGGGTAGAATCACATCTTCCTCCTCCGCCGTTGAATTCCTGCCACTCATCTATCTCTTCTCACAACTCAATCCATTCGTCTCGTCGTCTGGTATTTTTTTGCTGCTTTCACACCATCCTGGAGCGAGTGAGAATGAGATGGGCACGTACGAGAAAATCGCCAGTGGAAGCAGAAGCACACACGAAGAAAACCCATAAAAATGTAACACGCGAAAAAAAAGAAGAAAACATATTTTTTTTCGGGGAGAACCCGTTGTGAAAGTGGAAGCAAGAGGAAAAGATAAAAGGTAGTCAGTTTTGTTCCTTTACAAGGATGATTTTTTAGCAAAAAAAAATCTCAAGATCAGGACACGACACAAGTACGTAAGCAAGCATAGAAGGAAGAAGGTGACAGAGGAAGAGAAAGGAAAATGATGCTGCTGCTGACTCATGTGTGATGATAGCTCACCAAGTCGCAAAATATATATGTCTGAGATTTTTTTTCTATTTTTCTTGTGTGCATTAATGTGTGCGTGTGAGAATGTTTTTGCGGTATACCCGGAAGACTAAAAACGCTGCTCTCATTGCACGCCTTCCCTCAACATTTGTCTTCCTTAACCAGCAAATGTATGAGACAGCACATTACAAATGATTTACCCTGATGATTTCTTAATCCCTTACCCATTTTCTTTGCTTATTCGACTTTTTTTCCTCTTCATTTTCTCCCCATCTCTGAACCAAACCACAGGCACACTACTATATTGCTTACTGCACCAGCACAAGAAGAGAATCAACTTGAGGATTTTTATAAGTCGATTCTTTTTGTGGGGAAGCTAAAGCAAGGTTTCCGGAAAAAATAGAAGGTAGCAGGAAAAGACATAAAAAAGTATGGATCCAAATAATAGCTCAGGAGTCAGTCAGTGTAATAATTTTTTTTGCTTGCTTGTCGGCTTTTTATCCTTCATTGACTTTGAGCTTTTCTGTGTTGCTCCACTAATGCCTTTCAAGAGAGAGCTACTTTAAAATGGGAGCTTAGGTAATCTGGCTAAAAATAGGACACAAATGCCACAGTGAAGAAAATCGGAATTTTATTTTTTATCTTCAAAAGCGTTTCATTTACTTCCCTGGCGTCATTCAAGTGAATCCCTGCTCCGAATGCTTCATTTACTTAAAGCTAAGCAACTTATGTAACGATTTACGTAACGGTGCAAAATAAAGCAAGTGTGGAAAGTGTAACTCTGAAAATTACTGTTAGTTTAGCAACACAACGCTTGGAGAGTTATGTTCCATTTATCCAGATTGACGGAATGCTTTTTCATGCATATTTTTCAGCCACTTTACACAAATCAACAATCTCGACGCTGTAAATTTCTGCTACAAATATAAGACTAAAAATAAAAAACAGAAATAATAAGATTTTGATGAACCACCACAAAGATATAATCTTATCGTTTAGTATTATGCGTATTTTCAAAGGCAGCGTCTTCCAGGAATTTAACGACATTACAAGTGATTTAGTTTTGGGAAAATGAAAGGAAGTGGCACAAAGATTTAATAGAGAAAAAGTCTTGCCTGATTCTACTTAAATTCATGACGACCACCAAATGTTGCTTTGTTTTTCCAATGGATTTTTTCAAGAGAAGGAGTACAAAGATGGTCGGAAAAGTTACGTAAATTAATTTCGTAACCTAATTTTTTCTTGCTTCTTCTTCCGCAGACTATTGTTGTTGAAATTGTCCATTATATCCGAACATTTTATGTTGGTAAGAACCATGACATGTTTATAATGAAAGTGTTATTAACTTACTGCGGAATTTGATTTGATTTAAAACACTTCCCAGGATTCTGAGCTCGGAGTTTGGCGGCTTCATCATGTCTTCATCCTGGAAAAAAGATGAAAAGAAGGTTATTCCTCGTTAATAATACTAATGCATAAATAAATACACCCTTTCTCTTCTGTTTGTACAATACCCGTCTTTGCAGTACGCGTGGGCATTCATCAAAGTCGCGTAAATACTTGGAAGCCGAGCGCTTTGCCTCGCAAATGACACAAGTTACAATTTAATTAGTTAAATATATTATATGTAGGTAGGAACGGTTCCCTGCTTGCGTAAAGTAAAACTTCTTTAAAAGGATGATGATGACTTGGAGGCAATTCCCTTCTACAAAAGCAACCCCGTTTATAGTTTATTACATTTTCTTGGTTTTCATTTTAATCGGAAGTTTACGGTACCATGGTATTTATGTTATTACTTTCGTGTGTCCATCCGTCACTACGTTTGCGTTATAACTCGGTACCAAGAACTTTCCACCATTTAACATTTTCGGTTACCAATGATGCGCTGTTGGTCTCTTTTATGAAAATCCCTTAGCAGGAAGTGCATTGAAATAATGTACAAGGATGGAGAAAATGAAATTTAAAAAAATTGTATTAGTTTGCCAAATGTTAAGAAACTGTATTTCATGTTATTGGGCATTCCTCCATTCTTTTTTTACAGAACTAGTTCTTATATATTACTTGTTTCTCATGCACCCGAAAACAACAAAAAACAAAAGAGAATGAGTTTATTTTGTGCAGAATTGATGGTGCAGCACATACACAAAGTTCATGGTCCCCGCCCACTTTACAAAACTTTATAATTGTCTAAAAATACCAACTACCACAAGACGTGACTGCCAAAAATGATTTTACTCTAAATAGTCGTATTTGATCATCTTCTTCATCTTTGACTTGCTTCATACAACACTAGATTCAACGTTTGTGGTCAGGCAAGGAAAAGTTTGGTGGTAATAAAAAGATGGAAATAATTTTCCTGTGGAACCCTTAACTGCATAACGAACATATCAGTAGAAATTATGATTCGCTTCTTTATCTCCCGTTTTTATGACTTTCAGTGTGTCACCTAAAACCTATTCTTGCTTTACAACTCTGTCAATTAATGAATGACAATGACACTCGGTGCACTTGAGCACGCATTGTCAAGAAATAAAAGGGATTGAAAATAAACGGCAGTAAAATAGACCTTAAAGTGCATTATGATCTGGCAACAACAGAAATAATAACTTGTCGGTTGTACACGTACCGAGACTCGGATCATGATGGAAATGGCGGCCACCCCGTTTGGCTTCTGCTGTGCGTCTGACAAATTCGCGTACAGCTCGGCATTGAATCCATAAAGTTGCAGCTGGAAAAACAATAAAAATTTCATTGGATTTGCATAACGAAACTTGCAGACAAGCTCCTTTCTTCACATCATCCTCACAAGTATTTCTTTCCTTACCCTTCCTGACCCTTGTTATCATGCATACTATAAATAACATCCTAGATGCTTAGTACATAAACGAGATTTGCGTTCTAAGAAAACTTAATTCTCGACCTTATAAACAGAATTTTATAAATTTCATACCACATAATTTCTAACAATTATGAATACGGAGGTTTTTTTTCTACACGTTTTTTTCTCCTTCAAAAAGCTGAAATATACAACGATTGTTGCAATTTATACAAGTATCCCTCACAGCCGAGTTTTCTTCCTGGAATCTTGAGTCCCGACAACATTTTCATATTAAAAGTATAACTAATGTTGTAGGTAATCTTGTCAATTTGAAGAAAATAACGTTCTTGAATTTCCTTTCTACTTCAAAGGAACGCTTTACCTTGAGCATGGTTCTTTACCGATGAAAGGCAACATTACATTTTTCGGTGCAACTACATCACTATTCTTAAATTAATGGCGTAATTGCGGAAAGAATAACTTGCCTACCTGCACAATCATATTGTGCAATAATAACCAACGAATTAAATGTAAATTCTGAATAAGCATGCCCAACATCATCGCTGCCTTCACAGTGAAACCACCAGGCAAAGTGAGTGGAACGTATCTGTAGAACATTTTGCACTTTTCCCACAGTTTATTTGCCCAAAATACTATGAAGCGCTCGGAGAAAGCATCCTCGAGTTTTCCTGATTTGCCTGTTGTAGCCTGCACAAATGTTGAGAGTACAGAAACCCTGGGAGGGGATCGTGGAATGCACGCAGTTTCCTCCAACCTTAACTAGCCCCTCAAAACAATGAGCTTCGGTATGAATCCGTTCAATAAATAAATAAATATAATATCGTTTCTAGCTCCCCTTGTATTTTTCTTCCTGATTTCGGTGCGTATCATCATCGAGATGAACACAAGACTGTCGGCTGGGTGCATGCATTCCTATTTTCCGTGGATATAGCTTATCATTTCGTTATTTTTTGCATATGAACTATGAACCCATATAAAATCATAATCGTAACATGAATCCAAAAGGAAAGAACCTAACTTGGTTCACGTTTTCCATCCTACTTTCTCGTAACGATACTAACCTCAAAAAATATCAGAAAAGAAAAAAGGGTTTGCACGCTGTAAATGATACTCTTGCTTTCGTTGTTGCTCACGTAATATATTAGGAGCAGTGCATTGTTTCAAAAGTTACGACTTATGCTAGTGAGGGTGAGGAAGTTTATCATTTTAATTTATGTGTGATGGCCGGAGAGAAGGAGCAAGTTGGATCACTAATTTATTTCTCCTTTCCTCTTCTTCCTTCCCCTTCTTCAATATTTTTATATAAAGCTTATTCCACTTGCTCCATTTTTATTGCTTTCCTGCCTGTAGCTTTTGCTATCGACACATTCTGCTCCAATCCACATATTTTATACGTTGACGTTCCCAATGTTCTCCTACACTTCTTTCGTTCTTTTTGCATCATGCTGTCTTCAGTTTTCTAGAAGTATGTCCAACTTACTCTATTTGCAAGTATTTTGTTATTGTAAAAATAATAAGAATCTTGCACAGAATTCACTTGATTACCTCAGCAGGGAAGGATATCCGAGCGCTACCCTTGTCCGTCGTGAAGACAACTGTTTGGCCAGTATTTCTTAGTACGCCCGCAACCTATTATTAAAGCGAAAAAAAGGAAAACAAACATCGTTCCATAAATCTTGGGAAAATAAACGGGGTATTTTTAGAACCAAAAGGGTAAACTTTTTTTATTAGCATGGCCCCAAGATAATCTTACTTTTTATTGATGTTCTCTTACTAGAAGTAATTTTTTTAAATGCGTGAAATCCGGAACCATTTATTTCTCTTTAATGGTTCCTAAGTTATCCCGATTATTGCTGGGAATTCATCTTTCTCCACTAGAGAAGATAAATGAATTGTCAGCAGACTCAGAATGATTTCTTTGTTTTTTACTGAAAGTTTTTTTTGTTTTTTATTATCAGGCACAGCACATGAAACAATGAATATGTACTGATGAAACTTATTTTTTCAACTAAAATTATTTAGGTATTCTATATTACTTTGATTTTTCAGGTCTTATTCCATCTATTTCTATTTGCGCAAAAGAAATGAGGTTAAATGCAACCTTCCCTTTGAACGTTCAGGCAACGAACCTTACGTTTACAAAATAACATATTACATAGCCTTTTCCAACATGTGTGACCATAGAATATATTTAGTGACACAATTTCTTCAGAAGTGGAAGTCATTTCCCAAAATCTACAAGTTTCCAATAAATCTGTTCTTTTGCAACAACCATAAAAAGATTGTTAGAGCTTTTAATGAAAACATGAAGTGACCTAATAGTTTTATTTCGGTAGGATTCCATTTATTAAGGAGACTTGATTTAAACAGTTCATTTACTGAATGTTACTGCATAATGAGAACCAAACTGGTACACGTATTCCAATTTATTGAATCTATAAACCTTTTAGGTAAAAATATGTTTCATCGCGAAAAACATTCAGCACGAGCACAGATACTTATATGCCAAATTGATCCTGCAGTTGCCTTTTGGGACATTAATTAGAACTTTGTATTTTATGAATGCTTTTCAAAAATACTTGACAAATTAGGGAGTAAAGCATTAATCCCAACTATTTTCTCCGACGACGATTTCCTTTCAGAAATGCTTTTTTATCTTTGTAAAAATTGTCTTGAAGTGGACGCCGGTGGCGCTTCCCTTTCTTGTTTAATACCTCTTTCAGGAGGAACACAAAAATCCATGAAAAATGTGGCACTGGAGGTGTAGGTATGGATTCACTGTGTCACAAACAAACGTCGCTCCGTGTTATTAGGTAGAAAAGGCAAATTATTGTATTTATTCCATAAAAGTAACCCGAGTATCATCTTTTCCAGTATCATCTTGGTATCTACGACACTTATTTATGATACCATAGTCATTCTAATTAATGCTCCACTTCAGCTTCCTTAAGAAGTAACATTGTACAAATTAATCCCATAAGATAATTCAATTTGTCCAAGTTGTAAAAATTATGTCAACTTTATACCATATCATTTCAATGTATATACAATTGTGCATATATTTTGCAATTAAACTTGTGAAAACAAAAACCCACAACCCAATCCAGAAAACGGTTGTGTGAAATAGCGCACGCTTTAAATAAAAAATAAATAGGAAACTTGTAAACAGAAAACGATTCTCCGTACTGGAAATATTCCAGTTGCGGGGATTTCACGTGTTCGTTTTTCGTGTGTTAAGTACATTACTAAAGTTCGTGCTACCTCATTGGTCCCACTGCTGTACCAGCATCACAGTTTGGACATCAATAATGTCCGAAAGCGGAAACCAGAAGACCCGTGGACAGGAAATGATTACACGTTCCCGGGTATATATTTTTTTCAAACAAAAAAAAAGAAACCAGCTAAAAGAAAGAAATGTTAGGAAAACGTTTATGTTTTTTCTTGTTATCACCTTGTTAGAAACGGAAATTGGGTTTACTTGAATTAAACTGTTCCTTCCTCTTCACCGGAATTGAGTAAAATTCGCCGTCTTCCATAACACGTTCCCCGTATTTTCTCCGTTGTACAAAGGCCTTTCAAAAAACGTCATGCATTACCCCTTTTTTTCTTTCTGTGCACATGTCTCAATAGCCCTCGACCTGGTTTCCTTCTGTCGTCCAGCAGAAGAACTACGACCACTTTAAAATAAGCCATTTGAATTGAAACCATATCAGATATTTAGTGTTATTCAGGGTGTTTCTTCTTTGTCCTTATAATCTTAGCTGCATGTGCTTTCTACCTATATTGGTATACTGACTTTCAGAGTGAATTACTCCCTTTTGTTATTGCTACTTTCACAAGTCGGAAGGAAAGAGACGAAGAAGCCCAACGGAACTGGTGTCTGCCAGATCTACGCTTTCGAACCCGTAAAATGAAGGAAGGAATGAAGAGTCGTGGCAACAAAATTGTCGGAGATATTGCCTCAAACGGCTTTCCAAGTGCTTAAAAGAAGTTTCTGAGGAACAACAAAGAATGGAGGAAAACGTAATCATCATCGCCACCATCAACATCATTCCAGTGAAAATTGTCAATTTCGGCAAGTGTCATGGATGATTGTTGTTGTGGTCGCGTTGGTTTGTCCCTACAACAAACCCAGTTCCGTGTTATTTCTTTTTCAGTCGAAATTTTCGTTCTGCTTGATAGGGTTTGTAGCGGGGAAAGAAGACATGCAGCGGGAAGAAGTGTAGACTAGTTTTACGTTTATATTTAAAGGGAGTCTCGATCCTACCTTCATGTATTTGATTGGTTGTTTGTTATTTGAAGCACCAATAGTGGTGTGTCTTGTCGATGCTCGTTTCATAAGTTTATGAATTGTACATAGCGAAGAAGAAGGAGCGTCATTTTTGTCGACGTGATTACGTTTGTTGTTTTTTGTATTATTACATGTTTGGAGCTTGGCTTCACCAAGCTCATTCTGGGCTTTTTTGCGGAAGAAGAAGTTTGAAGTTTTTGTCTCTGTCGCGAGCAAAAAGAAAGTTGTAAAAAATAAAGTGAACCCTGTCGCGGGTAATAATAATTATAAAAAAGCAGTTTACAGTCGTAATTATTCTAGTTTAGGCTGCTTTTGCTCTGACGTGGGCGATAATTATTATAAAGTGCAGGAATCCTTTCTCTGGTGCGAGTAAAGTGATTGCAAACAATTAAGTTCCCTTCTTCTGACGCGAAGTAAGGGTGGTCCAAAAGTTAAAGTTTCATTTTTTACTGACTATCGAAGGCGAGGGTTAATAAGTAAACCCAGCGGCAGTTTTTAGCCGCAACATAGTGGTCCTTTACCGAACCGAATCTCCCTGTGGATTTTACAGTGAAATTAAAGTTTTTATTAAAAAAGTGAACTGAAAATGGCTAGTAGCAGTGGTGATCGACGACGCACGATGAGGACTACAGCAGGTGTTCCACCACAGAGGCTTGGAATGGAATCTGAGGCCGGGAGGTCACGGGAACTGAGGGCTGTGCTGGAAGGGAATGCTCAACGGTTCAGGAGCCTGGAGGAGGAGATAACTAGGATGATGGAGGAGCGAAAAGCAATCCGGGAGGAGAGTTCAAGACTGGCGGAGGAGCTTCAGGAGGAGGAGAATCAGGTCAACGAGGATGATAATCATCATTCAGATGAGGCTGATAACGATGTGGAGGTTGAGGACGATCAACACTCCTACTATTCAGCCGACCCAAGCAATTCTCCATCCAGAGCTGGAACTCCAGAAATGTTCGAAAACCTCCGGGCAAGAGGTAATGTTGCAGAACGAGCAGCCGTACTACTCCGATCCGGAAGATGGGCAGCGCCACAACGACCAAGATCGCCACCTCCACCACCACCGAGGAAAGTTATCAAAGGACCCCCTCCACTTGTGCGAGCTCCAGTACAACCTCCAACCCCACCAAGAATGAAGACTCCACAGATGAAGATGGAGCAAAAGAGGAACTTTCCATAT
>JAHZNF010002626.1:0-15490 GCA_027744215.1 Troglopedetes dispersus
TAGACATGCATCTAGAATAACAAAAAAAACTGGAGAATAATATCATTAATTTCATATTATTCCTTCTACTATAAAAAATAATTTACAGTCTGCTACACATGTCCCGACCAAACCACACTCATCCTCAGTATCCCTCAGTTCACTTTGCCCCAAGAAAAAGTCTGAGTCAAAGTTGAGTAACTTGCGATTCTATAACCCACCATCTACGCCATTCAATTTTATATTTTATTATTGTGTTTTAGCAGAACCACAATATAGTTTGATTTGAGGCTCGACTCCAGTTTCAGACAAAACAATTTCTTAAGTCACACTGCGTTTCACTTTTCGTATTTGCCCATTAAAATCATAAATCGCTTCCATATAACTTCTTCCCATTCAACAAAAGAAATGTGGCTGAAAAAAGAAAGATTTTTAAAGAAAAATATCATGCTTTCCAGCTAGTTAGCAAGACAAAAAAAACTCCATTTCATTTTCTCTCTTTCTGTTACTTTTCTAATTCCATTCTTGTTGGATTCTTTAGCTCCAGATGATCATTTCACCTACCAAGTAACCAAGAGAGAAAAGGGGGAACCATGAGAGGAAGACATATTTGTAGTTTTTAGAAAAGGAAAAAAAATCATTTCTCGAGTGAGTTCCCGTCTCCAAGTAGGTTACAAGCTAACTGGCAATGATGATAATGATACAAGAGTGGTCTCCTCTCCTTGCAAAAGAACGTGGGCTGCATGGAGCTAAGTTACCATGTGTACCTAGCTACACGAGCCTATCTATTATTTATAACGGAGCAGAATGCCGTATGATTTCCGTTTTCTTAATAATTCTCTCCCATCGTTCATTACGTGATCTTTGGAATAGTGGAGTACCGAGAAGAGAGAGAGGGAAAACCATCGAAGGAAAAAACAAAAAAAAAGGCCAACTGCGTGAAGGACAAAAAAACAGGCTAGATCTATCTATACATCTAATTGAAGAAGGAATATAAAAAGCACATGTTTTAATATATCTGCTGATGAGCGTCTAGATTTTCTCAATCCAGCGTGACTGTGAACAAGAAGGAGTAAGCAAGTGAGTAAGTTTCGTGGGCCAAAAAAAATGAAAGGGAGAAAGGCGAGAGAGCGATGAGCGAACAGTCGGTCTATCATTCAGAAGTGTTTACAGTGCTCTTAATTATCAAAGACACCTGGGCCGCACGGGTATTTTCCCACACTTCTATCTTCTTCCCCTTCTCTCTGTTATTCGTTCACTTTTTCCTCTATCTTTCTTCTGCTCTCCTTTTCCATGCTCACTCCAGCCCCTGCTTTTATTCTTGCCAACTAACTAACTGGTCTCAGCGGAGTGACAGTGTCTGCTGTTCTTGCTCCCTGGCTCCTACTAGCTTTTTTTGTCACTCTCACTGCTTTCCAGCTACGAATCCGTGTAGCTTTTCTTCTCTCTCTCGCCCTTTCTCTGTTGATGTTGCTGATGATGATCATGATAGTTAGTTAAGGACGACGAGGAAATAGCACAATTTCTGAGGCAGGCTAACTCTCATCCTTGGGACAGCTAATTGTAGAAAAGTGAGAGAAAATCGACGGAGGAAACATCAGTTTAATTTCAGATAAACAACGGGCTTTAATTAGCTCCCGAAAATGGTTCATTTGTTTAGCACCACTAGGAATGTATCAAACTTTCCGGTAAAAATGCCGCAAGGCCGCATTCAAATGTCTTCACCAAAATATGTGGCATCAAATAATTACTCCTGGATCACGTGCATCCGCCCTCCGAATGGAGAGCAGATAAAATTGTGTCCTTAAGAAGCAATTAATTTCAAATTATTTATTTTTACTGTGAAAAATTCCCGCAATTAAGGAAAAGTCTTAATTGAGCCGCCCACTCCCAAAAGATCATTTTCTTTGTTTTCATCATGGGATAAAAAATGCCTCAATAACAAACTCTATAATGTTACTCTGAGTCTCTATTTGTGGAGTGTTCACGAAGCGCTTTAAATGGAAAAGGAGACCTTACCACAAAAAAAAATTCACACACCTTTATTTTATTTTCACTAAATTTTAAATTAAATATTTCAGGCTCCCTGGAGATATTTGGATTCGGGATAATTAATTTCTGGGGAATGGAAAGACTTCATTCCAAATTGCATGTAAGCAGGTAACACTTGAACATTTTGAGTATTTATCTAAAAGCTATGATTCATTGTTACCAAATGATGCATAGTACAAAAATGACTCAAATGGAGCGATTTGATACTTCAGAACAGGGATACATCAAACATCATCAGTCCAATAATAGGTACGCATGAAATACTGGTAATTTTAGTAGAAGGTAAGGCTGCCAAAGCAGAATACGTTGCATTATGACGACAAATAAATCATAGAAAATTATAAACGGTGGCGTAAAAAAAGCACTGACTCCATCATTTGAAGATATAAGGGTTGCATGGTGAGTGACATAATAATAAGTGAAGCATAACATGTACCCATCTTGTGAAACATGCGTGCAGTTAGTTACTCTTGATCAGCAATGATAGATAGGAAATGAGCACACGCAGGAGACCAATTCATTAAAGTGATCCTCTGCATCCTTAAAAACACATAAAGCATTAATCACGCGATGCTCCATTTGTACAGTGTTTAAAGGTAATGAGTATTTCAGAAAACCTTTATAAAAAAGCAACAAAAAAACCTTTTGCCTGATGCTAATGTTTTTAAGAGTTTGATGAGGCTTGCTTACGTGTGCAGATTTTTTTGTTTTCATTTTTGCGATGTAAGAATATTCTTCAATTTAATTGGGAACTTAATTTTCAAGAAAAAAAAAAGCTTACCAAGATTGTGGAGAATGGTTCCGATCGGCTGAAGCGTGTGATGCTTGTACGGTTGCTGCCTTCTATCATGAGGATCTAGCGGATGCCTAGCTGGAGACGATAAATCAACTGGATTATTTGGAACTAGAGTTCCACCCGGCCCAGGTATCATACTTGGGACCGACACAGGAACCGCCACTGGTCCACCGGTCGGTCCGTAATCAACATGTCCGTTCATACTCAGCTGAGGAGGTGCGGCTTGATTACCTTGTTGTTGATCATGTCCTGGTGGAGGTGCACCACAGTTTTGTGAGGTCGGACTTAGCTCTTGTTGTTGTGGAGGTGGCGGAGGTGGCTGATGTTGCTGAGGATCAGACTGCACACAAATGTCGCTCTGCACGAAAATAATAGCAGTGGCAAAAAATTACTTTTCATGGAGTAAACACAACCTGCAACATTTCACCCTAAATTCCACGAATGTTCAAAACGTAATAGGGAGAAATTTTCTACCAACTCATGAAAATGATTTATCCCAAAGCTGGTTAAGGTGATCTAGAGAGAGCGAGAGAGTTATTGCAGATGTACGTGTGTACTAGATGCAGTGCAGTAATCATCCTACATTTATTACTGAACACCCTCAGCAGCACACCATATAAAATATATCATCTGCTGGTTGACCTGGCTCATTCCAAAATGATTTAGATAAAAAGGAAGTAAAACAAAGCACAAATCATTTCGTTCCTGGAGGGAATTCCATGATAAATGTGTGGGGCTAAGGTGTTCCACTTCAGACAACTTTTTGAATTAGTGCTTACTTTCGTTCCAGACTCATCCCTTCCCCTTTTACCGTAATACCCGTTCTTTTTGAGTTTGGAGCACAAAGGTGGATAAAAAAGAGAGCTCATCTCAATCATCACGAAAGGATGATTTAAAAGGTGTTTTGTACTCAACTGCTGGTGACTGGTTAATTTATTTCATATCATTGCTACAGACAATAATTTTGTGGGTACTTAGGGGTGCATGATGTATACCTATTTCGGATTGCCTCTTCATGGTAGTTGTATAATAATCGCAGTGCAGCTTTTATGTGTATTGTTTTTCTACTTCGAGAAAAAAAAACATTATATTTCATACTCAGCTTTTTTGTCTGAGTGGCCTCTTCTAGAAATTAACATTCGTGCAAAAATAAGAAATAAATATACTATAAAATATCTAACCCTAGCAATGCTTGACGTAGAATAGCATTGAACAAGAATACAAAACTTTTAAATGAACATTTCATAAATGTTACTTTCCCCCACCAGAACATGCACATCTAGGTTGAAGAGGTAAATACGTGTAAGAAGAGAATTTCGAAATTGGTTTTTGCTTTTAAGCTAATACTATCACAAACGGACGGACGGTAGGCAGACAGACACACGGACACACAGAAACACACTACCTTTATATCATTGAAACGAAATGCTAACTAACAAATAAGAACTGAAGCGAAAGGCCTAGTTTTTTCTTTAAAAAAAGTAGTGTTTAAATAATAACAAGGAAACGCATCCCTTTTTATTTGTGAGTTGCGGAAGGGGAAGGAGGTTACTCTCGTGTTTATTCTTTTATGACTCAAGTATCTACGCAAAGTAGGTACTTACCACGATATTGTCTCTCTTTCAATTTTTTAATATTTTTTTATTTTTTTAAAACATTTCGTAAAAAAACCTTAAGTATGTTATGCAGAAGGTTTCAATTATAAATAATAAATCAAATTATCCTTCACTCACGTCGTCGTTTGATACTGAATTAGTCTTTAAAATCCTTCATAAGCACGCATAATTCACCATTACATCGTTTTCAAGCAAGTTTTGTAGAGCAGCGGCTCACTCCTCAACACCTTCTCTACTGCGGAAAACAGGCGGATATTCGAGTTCCGTTAAGCCTACCTCACAAATATTAATTCTATTATCCACATCCTTCCTTTGTTTCTACAAAAAATGTGATTATGTTTTCCTTGCTAAGGTTTTTATAATGCCCTAAAGACACCACTTGTAAATCTATTGCCCATAAAAACTGACTCGTGAATCCTCCGTTCGTTATTCCTGTTCATAGATCCCATTCATTTAATTCTTCTCCAAAATAGCTACAACTTGTTCTAATAGGAGCATCTTGAATCGAGTCAGGCATTTTAAAAAAACCAGCTATTTAAATTGCTAAACAGTATTGGTATATATTTTTTTCAGCTAAGGCATGTGCAGTTGCTCAATTGCCATAAAGAAGTAAAGATCGTAAAAAGATAACACGATGACAAACATAACCGCGACATAGTACCTACTAAACATTATTGCGTCATCGATAATTGAACGCCATTCTAACGAACTAAGACAAAGAAGAATAACAATAACATTCTTAATTTCATTCCGACATTTCCTTTCAATGAAAAAAAAACTGAACAAGAGCAGTCATCGAAAGTGTAACAAGGCAGTAAATAGGAGTTGAGGAACAAACTAGTCAGTACAGAAATGTGCAGCGTAAAAAATGGGCTTCCTATGTTCCTTTCCAAATGGATTGGTGTTTACACGGTTTGCAATGAATTTTTTTTCTAAATAGGTCAATTATCTACGTAATTATAGAGTGCGGACTTTATTAAAGTAAATGTGTAACATTCCTGTACCTGAAACTGACAACAAGGGTGATGGTGACGATGTGACAATCATCAAAGTGGGTACAATTACCAATTATTAGCATTACTCCACAAACTTGAGAGAACTCAATCGCTATTTTCTTTCTAAATATGAACATTGCCAACTGAATCATCCTTTCTTATGGAGTCTCAATTAAAATGGTAAATAAATGAAATAAGTAAATACCCTGGTGAAAAAAATAAACATTATGGAAGAGAATATATAATATTTTTTATGAAATAGTGTCGAAGTTATTGACAGGTAAACAGGTTTAAATTTCTTCCTCGTATAAATAAAATAATACCTGTGGTAAGTAGTATTGGCCAACAGAGGTTGGAGCATTGGGAGAATCTGTGGCACTGTTGCTGAAGGGCGTGAGCTGATGATCATGCAAGGGTGTTGTGTCCCAGTTGTCTGCAGGTGTTGCAGTATTGGGAGCAGTCGGCTCACTCCCTTCGTATGAGCCACTTAATGCGAAGTGGTATTGACCCTGCAATAAAAAATTAAAAACATATTAATTACACATTCTAAGTTCGCAACAAAAGTATGTATTTACTTCACGTAGGCTGAAATTTTATTCGCTTGAATAAGTCAAAGTATAAATTTTCAAATTCTGCTGGATACATTATTATCATCATCATCATTTGTATCAGTAACTGGTCGCGCTTCACTTCAATTGAGACATTTTACCCATTATTCTGTTATATCAAACCTGAGAAGAAAAAGAACGGAAAAAAGTGAAATGAGAACTATCCACTAGCCTGGAAGACTCACAATCCAGACATAAACATTTATCTCTTGATCCCCCAGAATGTGCGGTCAACCAGTAACATCAGCACAAATAACGCTCCCTTTTCTTTTCGTATTGAATAATATGCAATCACTGCAGACTATCTAACCACAATGTTTTTTGTGGCAAAGCGAGGCCGAAAGTGTTGAGTTAAATCAATCTCATTTTTTATTTTATTTTATCAACGTCAGAGTCAAACTGTCGGGTCTGCGCTTAACACCACGGACCCCAATATTATGCATCGAGTATAAAAGTTTTGCGTCGTGTCTGTCCGCGTGTCTGTCCTAGATTTATGGAAAATAGTGAACTCTAAAATTCTGTTATATTAGATTACTTACCTTGTTCTCGTTATTTTGAAATATCCTACCAAATTCAAATTCTCTATTGATGGCATCTGGCATCTATTTAAATGGATCAAATGAGACGCGTGTCAAGTCAAGCAGGTTTACACATGTGTAAAGCATTTAAGTGCACAGATTCGCTACTTCACTTGAAACTAGGATCTTTTTAATGAAAGTTTAGTATTTTTTTTAATGTTTGCGCTCAATGCTGTTTACACTTAGCTCTCTCGGGTTTACATATCTCAAATGTCTTTTTGACTGAACCAAGTGTGAAATACAGTACTCCATTTACAAAAAAAGCGAAAAAAAGTCCTGCAAAATTGATTACGTTTTAGTTCCTCCATAGCCACTTCGCTTCCTCCGATTTCCTTTCACTATTATATGGAAGGAAAAAAAATGGAAGAACCAAAGAAAACTACAATTTTAAGCGTTTCTGACAAAGTTGACCATTCCCTCATAACACTTTTTTCATAGAAAAACATTACAATTTAAGGTGATGATGACGATCGTGATCTCACCACCACCACCGTTCCTTTTTGGCTGTTACCTTCCGTGTGGAATGTTGCATAATAGAGGAAACATAAAAAGAGCGAGCTCCACCATTCAGCACACATCAATAATAGCCAAAAGCTACAATGTGAGGATGACTCTACCAAATCAAAAAAATGAAGGAAAAAGAAACCAAGTGCGAAGAGAAAAGAAGAAGAAAAAATTCCTTTTCGGTAAAAGATATGTGTGGCCAAGAGCCCACCACTATGCAACTGATATGGATTATAAAACTTCGTGGGAACTCACACAGTCACTGTACTTTGCTTAATGTGAATCCAATACAAAGATTTTTTTTTCTTGGTGAGCTACAAAAATGGAAGAATAGCAGTAAGTGGAAAGAAATCATCATCGTCATTCAATAAGTAGTAAAGAGCGAATTCTTTCAGAACCAAGAAGTATTCACTAACTTCTAGTTGAAGTGAGGAAAAAGGAAAAAATATAAGAATGTAAGGTATTATAAATATTTGGCGTGCTTTTCTCATAAAGACCGGATTCAAGATGAGTGAAGAGGAGCTTACTTTTTGGAGAAAGAAAAAAAACGGAAATTCACCATTCATTCAATTCAAGCGATTCTAGGGTCATATTAAGTGTAATTTTTTGGTGAGAAATACTAAATGAAAATTTATAATGTATAAACTCATTCATAAAATCCTGATGTAAATATGATATGTATTTTAAATATTCATATTTTTATACCTATTCAGAACTGACTTACTTTTATTTTTTAAAGACCAAGCCAGTCGCATTTGTTTGTATGAGTATTTCTACGTTAAATTATCTCATCAACCCAGTTAGTTAGAAGAGTATATTTAAGGTAAGAAGAAAACTCGCTTCACTGGCAAGCAAGTGGTTTTTTTTAACTTGAACCTGCTTCAGGGTACATCATATTATGATCTCTCATTTTTTCACTCACGATCAGAAAGTGTTCTTGATTTATAGATGGTCTCTTTTTTCCAATTGTCATCCTCTACGCTTATACATACATATATCTATACCGTAGGCGAACAAAAATTATGGATGCCTCAGGTTTTGTTGTTACGTTTTATTATGTCTATACAAAGTCAAAAGTGTAGTGTGTTTCTTCATTTTTTTGTTCGTCTCTTGTTGACAATATAAGAACCTGACTTCAGGCTGAATGAATGACAACCCTTTCTGTAAAATTGAATGAGTGAGTGGGTGAGTGAACAACTGAATGAATGAATGAACCATGCAATGAGCCATGCTCTTCCTCTTTCCAACCCAAAAAGAAAGACAAAACTTCGTGCATATTCTTTTTGGGGGTTTAACAAGGGATTAAATTCAGTTGCAATAAAATATAACCACCAGTCCACCATCTTACAAAAATGTACTAATACAGGTAAAATGATTCTCCGTTTTTTATTCACAATTTTTTGCTTGATTGAAGAATAATGACACCATCACACGAATCGTGGCTCGTTATTGTCGGAAGTGAAAGAATTTTTTTTATTCTGAAGAGTCATTGCCAACAAGATTTCTTTGACAGAGAAAGAAAGACTCGATCCTCCATCAGAGGTAATCACGGCAATGGCGAGAAACAAAACGTTGCCTGGTATGCTTTTAATGGGGTTTTCTTCTTCTTGAAGTACTCTTTTCAATGTTTTAATGAGCCGTGACGAACAAAATCAATGACATTTCCGTTTTCTCGTTCCCTCTTAAAATTAAAGTTAAACTTTTTCTCAATGAGCGTAAAATTTTAAGGAAAATGGAGGTGTTTTCCAACATTTTAAACAACATATCAAATTTTGCAAGGACCCTCTAATTAACTTCATGAAATAGTTGCATTCATTCATTACAACCAAGCTTGGTAATGGCAAGGTTCACTAATTGTAAGTAGCAGTCGAAATCATTTTTTGCAACATAAAATTCTTTTAAAAGAGGAAACTCAATTTTTAAATGTAGTAACTCCGTTAGCGCATACCTAAATGTAACAAGCTACCACATAAATTTGTTTGACAAGAAAAAAGTGAGGATGCCTCAAATGGCGATCTTGAAGGTGGAAGTAGGAGGTAAAAACGCAACATACATCAAATTTGAGCTCGATTCGTGCACACTGCCAAACAACAAAGCCTTCTTTCTAGTACGTCCGCATTCTGACTTTTGCCACGCTACTTAAAAAAAGTGACTTCGCTCACTTTTATACATGCTGCTGGTTTTTTATTTTGCTTTTGTGTTGAAAAAAGTCGACAGACTTTTTTTTTACATTGTTACGCTTTCAGCATAACAATACGTAAATACATAATACGAAAACATATTTTATAAGACGGGCTGGCAGAAAAAGAGAGCTCCTCGGCGTACGTAACAAACAATAATGATGGATAATCAAGCCCACTTCTATCTAAGAGAGTGTGCATGTATAGAGTAGACTTTTGATGCGTCTTGTGCCAACCCCTTGCGCACAATGCTTTACCTACTTAAATCCACGTAAAAATGATACCAGGTAAAAGGAGTCGTAGAAGTAGTGAGCAGGCTCACAGCTACTTATTATTATTGCCTCAATACAAGGAGATTGAGAAAGAGGTTCAAATAGGTTGAATTTAATGGCATCATATCCGCTCTGCTGTTGTGGCATTTCACCGTGGGAAAGGAAGGTGCTTCCTCACTACATCATCATCATCATCGCCACCATCATCATCACACAGGCAATAATAAGATCATATGCTCATCGCCAGTCTAGCCCTAGGTATTATCATTTATTTTTCTTACCGGTGAGTGTGTGCACGTATATCAACTTGCTACTACATCCATATATACAGTCGCTAAAATAAATGCATGCTTCATTGTGTTCAATAATATAAAAAACGGAGTGTAATATGCTATGTACGCAATAAGCACTTTGCTTCTTAAGCAATTGTCAACTTTTTTATTATACCTGCAAATTGCAAGACCACTTTTTGTTTTAAAAAGTTATCCTCGTTCAAGTAGCCAGGTAATACCATATAATTGAACTCATGATATATCAGTATGCAGCATTGCCCTTCTTATGGGGAAAAGTGAACACCACCAACTTGTTTACGTTCCTTCTTCGTACGGAGGAATGCTGCTGATGAATTTAAGGATCATCTACCACCTACGCTATAGTGTGTATTTATAAGAGGAAAGAATTCCCCACAAATATGTACACTCATATAAACTTTTCTACGTTGCGTGAGCGAGCAATGCTAAATGCCATTATGACATGCATTCTTATTAAGTAATACGATTACGTACATGTATCATCTTTTGTTCCTATGTACGTTCTACTTGATTAGTATGCAGATTGTGAGCAAACCTACGTATTTTGCAGTACATCCCTTGTACTGGGTTGATATTATTTACTGCGTTTGTGTAAAAAAAAGAGGATAAAATGAATTGGAATTGTTTCGTGTTTGTTTTTGCTCCCTTTTTCTCTTGCAGCCATTGTAAACCTCGCTGTCGTTTTATATATGATTCTTCGAAAACATGGATTAGCTTCGTTTCACGTGAAAAGACAATGTGTGTCAACTCAAGAGCGACTATTAAAGGTGGCGAAGACTGCTGATATGTGGTCTTTGGTGCCATTCTGCACCATGATTATTAATGTTTAATGCATACTGTAATTATTATCAAAGTAGAGAGGACGTCATTGGGGTTTTCTTCTTTTCTTGAAAAAAAAGTACAATAATAGAATTGCCCATGTATAATATCAACATACATGCATGTTTCCATGTTACATTCTATAAGGTTGTTAATTAAAAGCTTTATAGCAAAAGTGATGCTTCGGCTTCGTGCCATTGTTGTTAAAACAAGTGATTGCATGCAAGGATGGGGCAATATCAGCGTAATAATAATAGGGGACTGAAACCTCAATAAAAATAAAAGTCCGCCACTTAATGCATTTATATAACGTAATGTAAAAACATTTAATAAACCTATTTGTCGCCAAGTGTCTGCTGAGCTTACGACTATTTTAATTTTAAAATTAGCGAGTGATGATACAAGTAAACATAAATAAAATTAAAATAATAACGAAAAAACACTGTCGAATATTCAGTATGCATATTCTCCACTTACCCAGGGCGAGGCTGCTCTCTCCGTAGGATCCATCACCACGGGCATGCTGCTGAGATCCACAAAGTCGAGAGCCAGCCTTTTAACTTTTTGGGAGATGTCTTCACAAAAAAATGTTTTGCAGAATATCGACAATGTCGAGGAACACACCGAAAGTTTTATGTTCTTCTGTCCCTTCAAATCTGAAAAGTTCTCATTTTGAACCAATGTGTACAAAGGTCGGTAAATGCTTTATAAGATCATATCTTCCCAGCTGGGATTTTGGAATAATTGTGTAGCTTTCTATAAATTGTCACATGCCACTTAATTTTTTTATATGTAAAGTTTTTGGATTAGTTTACACAATCAATTATTCATATAAATCACACAAGGATAATTAAAATGTCGGAACTTTATTAGTTTCTTCAAATTTAAAAAGTAAAATGGAACAATAGAACACAATGACACTATTGAAATGGTAAAATGTGATAAAAGTTGATGAGAATAAATAGGACAATGTATAAATTAAAACTGTAGTAATTTTAGAGATCACAAAATAAAGCTCAAATTTTTTTCGGTTGCAATGATTTTGAAACAATCGGTAACTTTCTGTTCGAACTACGGATTGGTTCGAATAAAAAATATCTCACAATGCCGTGCACAAGTCACCCTATCTCTAACAACAGAAGCCCTGAAATACTTTTAAAGATCCACATGAAAGTATTTTCGTGACTGCTCTGATTAATATTTAAAGTGACAACTAACCAAATGAAAGAAATAGTAAAGTTGCGCAGCAACTAGAAATTTTTTCCGGTTCGATGGATAGACACAAAAATCATTATCCCACAGTCAGCCAAACTGTCACCAACTTCTATTGACACAAATAGGGAAAATGGTTTTTTGAAGATAAATCAAACGGTTTTTCTTCTCTTTTTTTTAATCAAACTATATCCAGGGAAGGAGCTCATCAACGTCCCACACAAAACAACAGTCACTCACAAACAGATACAAACAATGAGCCCAAGTGACAAGCTAATGCAAACTCGATAACCATGCTGGCTGACCATGTTACGGCGTTGATGGTGGCGATGAGCCGCGTGTACATATGTTTGCATGTATCTGAGCGTGTGGAGCAAAAAAAAGCAACCTTTGATTGTCTTCAAAGTTTCTGACTGACTTTGATTACGTCTACTTCTCAAGTGTGCATTATCCAACTGACAAGAAAGGTAAAAGTCGAGAGGGAAGCCTCACCGATGCTTTTTTTAAAAGCAGGCTCTTCTTCATTTTCCTACGTAACCACATTGTTGTTACCTTGCACTACGTGTGAACTGTCTTCATTTTCTGCTCCTGTGATATGCTTCAAAAGGGTGCAATGATATCATATTATAACTAAAGACTCTTTTTTTAAGATGGATAGATGAGTCGAATCAGCCAATTTAAAGTTAGCCAATATATTAAGGTTCATTATAGTGATGGTGAGCATCATCATACACAACCAAGCCACTCGTGTCAGAAGCAGGCATGTGGCTCTTTGCAATCTTGCTATTATTACCAGATTGCAATATGTGTATGCACGTATGGTGAATATGAATTTTTTCAAGCAGGGCAACATGAAACGTCCTTAAGAAAGGAAGACGATTTGATGATAATATTCTTTTCTTAGTATCACGATTGCTTTGCACGGTATTACTACTGACATGCAGGACGAGCTATTCAAGCAAGCACATTATCAAGTATCATCATCAGTAGCAGCATCCAAAGGATATGCTCTGTTATATAGCTTTGTATTTAAGAGAAGGAGTAAAGTGTGGTAACAACAACGCCATTCACGTATGTAATATGCATTTGTATACTGATATCTGGCTTATTATATTTTTTTTTATATTTTTGTGCCTTCTGCTTTCGTTTTTTTTTGTTTGTTAGCATGAGTGTTTTACGCGGTAAGAAGACCTGAGTTAGGCACACTCCTTGCAAGTAAACTATCGCCTCACTCACTTCATCCATGCATTATACTCTTTGATAAGTAAGCCTCACGAACAAAAGCAGAAAAAAATAAAAATGCGATCAAAACCAAAACGACGTTTTTTTTCTCCAGTCAAGTAAGGATTCAAAGTACAAGCTGATTTTTAAGCAAGTAGCCATAGCCATCACGAAACAACAAGTGTACGCATGCAAACTAACAAAATATTCACTTTTGTAGATGTACTCGCCTCAATCTTTCACCCTTCCAACATTTCATATTATCCTAAACGTTTTGTAAGGAAATCTTTGAAAAATTGCGTCTGTTTACTAGAACTAAACTTATATTAATACTTCAGAAGTCGATATTTTAATCTAAGGTTTTATCCATAGGAAAATTACACGATCAGGTGGGTCAACTGGATTTGTCTCACATTTCCCCATAACTTAATTTTTCGTAGTGTATTTCAATGAAGTCCTTACCAAAATACCGAAGCAAATTATCTGGTTTAGACAACGATCTAATTTCAATTAAAAATGTTTTCACAGGTCGGTAATGGTTAACTTATCAGATTGACTCGAGATATGAAAACAGCACATGTGAAAAAGTGAAGAAATTGGAGTGCTCCTATGAATATATATATTTTAGCAAGAAAAAAAAACGCTATTTTACCCCAGTTTAAAGAAAAGAGTAGTAGCGCAGTAGTTTTGGTTTTTTTTTATAAAACTGCTTCTATTTCGTGGGGTATCCCACCTACCCCATCATCATTAAATTAATGAAAAAGTACCTGAAAATATGACACGTCATATTACAAATTGACACGTAAAACTGGAGTCCAGTCCTAATGAAAAAAATAATGATCTCGGTAGCAAAAATGGAATTGTACACATGCACAAGCAGAATCTTAAACAAAACAAGCTATAATGGGAGCACAGGCAACGTACCTCAAATAAGAACGAGATGATGATGACGACGACGATGGTGATATTATTGTGATGGTGCATGTGCTCGCGTCTTTGCTGGCAGTAAGGAAATCATGGAGGCAAGTAGGGAATATCATGGTCAAAGTCAAGGGTGAGAGTTGCTCATCCCGGCTTTCCCACATTCGAAAGAGAGCTTATTTTAAAAGGAACCAACCTGTTTTCAGTTCCGGTAAAACTCTCCAACTTTTTATAGAGACAAGGTAGGAGCAGCGACCATAATATTTATTATATTGTACCTACCTATATTAGTATTTTTTTAAGAAATGAAAATGCATACAATCATTCAAAACAGGTATATTCTAACACTCTGCGTTCATATGCTAAACTCAATATATACCTACTTTACTGTACTCCGGTGATTCAAACCGTAAATAAAAAATATGGAAGCAGTCGCTCGGTGTAGCTAATATTTATGTTAGCTACTTTACAGCTCCTGTAAATACGCACATCTGATTACCTCGACGCAACGATTTTTTAATCTCATATGACAAGGCGTACCTTACAGCCAAACAGTTAACAACCGTCTTAATCTACCTTCACCTCAATGCAATTTCAACGCTCAACGTGAGCGCTTATTTTCTCCCCTGCAAGACACGTCTTACCACTGCATGGAGACAATAAACTGACTGAAAAGGTAAGTGGGTAGGTACATACATATTACACCTGATGTGGTGTGATAATATTACAATAGGAAATATTGTGGTTTTCTAACGAAAAATATTAAAAAACCTCTTCGTTGTCGGTTTTATCTCCGCACTTTGTCAGTGTGGAACATGATTCACAGGTGTTTCTTCCAGGACTGTTCTAACATTTTTGCTGCCAATTTAAGGCGATATTTTATATTTTTAAATATTTGTAAATATCATTTCATGGGAGGCATTTGAGATGATCTGATTTTTTTCAAGAGATTTTGCTCCTCAAAAACGCAAACAAAGTGGAAATAATAATGCGGGTGGAGAAAAAAAGGGTCCAGGTTCTTCTTATTTCCATCATACAGATTCACTGAGGCCGAGGTGGCTGGCAACAATTGCGTGCTCTTTTCCCAAGTTTTCTTAGCACGTTAAATGTCGTTCAGGTGGGAGGCACCGAAGACTTTAAAAAGAACGAAGTAACACGCTTAATTCCAGACCTGTCTAGGTCATTGTCATGAAAGTGCATGTTTGTTGCATAATGGACATTGTTGTAAGGTGTATATTTATGTGGGTACTCCCACTATTCCCGACTGGGTACTCATATTCGTGCAAGCAAAAGGAAACAAAATTTTTTTTATACGCACGTAGTAAACAAGTGCACTCATCTAATCACTCCTTTACCAAAAGGGAAGGCAACATATGAAAATGTATGTTTGTCGAGTGAACAGGTACTTTTACTACGACACGTCAGA